>APFE030726862.1:187713-210080 GCA_000404065.3 Pinus taeda | reverse complement strand
TAATGCTGGATCAAAGACCCACCATATTCCAAAAATCGATATGAGGAAGTTTGATGGCAAGGATCCCGCAACATGGATATTACAGATGGAGCAATTTTTCGATCTCAATAATGTGCAAAACACACAAAAGGTATGTATTGTAACTTTATATTTGCAACCAAATCAGTGTATGGTATCAATGACTTTGCTCTCGTAAACAATTTATCACTTGGGCAATTTTTACGGAAGAATTGATAGCACATTATGAGGATACAAAAAGCAACACTTTTTTTAGCCAATTGATAAGTCTCAAACAAAAGGGTTCAATAATGGAGCACATTGAGGAGTTCCAAAATTGAACATAAGGGTAAAAGATATTCCAGAGGAGCATAGGATTGATGTGTTCATAGGGTCTTTAAAGGATAATATCCAACATGATGTTCGCCTTTGGGAACCTGATTCATTAGAGAAGGCGTTCAGGTTAGCAAGAAAAATGGAAAGCAAAATTATGGCAACCAGGAAGCATACCACTCACAACTATAAAGACGGAAGTGTTGTTGCCCCTAGTCTCCCACAACCTATAAGGTTGACACCACAACAATTGGAAGAAAAAAGAGCAAAAGGGCTTGTTACAGTTGTGATAGCAAATACACTAAAGGTCATAAGTGTGCTGAGAAGAAATTATTCGACATAGATTGCGAAGAGGAAGAAGAAAAGGAGCAAGAAGGTCAAAAGAAGAGGATATACTCCAGGAACAAAGCCTAGATAAAGAAGAAATGAATCCGACCATATCTTGTAATGCATTGGCGGGAATTACCACTGCTCAAACCATCAAGATAGAAGGACAAATCAAGAAGAAAAAGGTAATAGTGTTGATTGATTCAGGAAGTACCCACAAATTTATTCATTGTAAGGTAGCAAAAGAATTGAATTGCTTCTTATGTCTAGCACTAGAGTGACAAGTGATGGTTGCAAATGGAGGAATAATAAATTTCTTTGGAAAGTGCCATAATATCAAGCTATCCATGGGAGAATATGTATTGACTAGCCCAATGCTTTCCGTTCCAATGGGAGGTGATGATGTTGTACTAGGAGTCCAATGGCTACAATCCTTGGGAACAATAGCTTTTAATTTTCAAGAAATTTTCATGATTTTTTTTATGGAAGGAAAGGAAATTGAATTAAGGGGTATTTCAGGGAAATTGGGAAAGATAATCAACTCTAATGGTATGACAAAGCTTCTGAAAAAGGAACAAAGAGGTGTAATTGCACAATTATGCTCACTAGATGTTTCCACATTGGAATCATCTATTTCTCCAGATCTCCAAAAAGTCTTGGACAATCATTCCAAGGTATTTGAGACTCCCAAAGGTCTACCACCTATTCATGATCATGATCATGCTATTCATTTGATTCCAGGAAGTGTTCCTCCAAACATCAGGCCTTATAGATATCCATATGCTCAAAAGAGTGAAATTGAACCTATGGTTGCAAAAATGCCAGAGGCTGGTATAATTCAACCTAGTCAAAGTTCTTTCTCTACTACTGTAGTACTGGTGCATAATAAGGATGGATCATGGCACATGTGTTTGGATTATTGGGAGCTCAACAAGCTCAGTATAAAATATAAATTTCCAATTCTTGTCACTGATGAATTATTGGATTAATTTCATGGATCAATTTACTTCACCAAGTTTGATCTTTGTTTAGAACTCATGAGGGGCATTATGAATTTTTGGTCATGCATTTTTTCCTTACCAATGTACCTTATACATTTCAAGGTTTGATGAATTCCATTTTCAAAACCTTCCTTAGAATATTTGTGTTAGTATGTTTTGATGATATACTAATCTACAGCAAGTCTTGGAAGGATCATGTTCAACATGTTGACAGGGTGCTAAAACAATTGAAGGAGAAACAATTATATGCAAAAAGATCCAAATGTTTCTTTGGAGTCCAAAAGGTGGAATATCTAGGTCATATTGTATCTCATGAAGGAGTTAAGGTAGAACCTAGCAAAATTAAAGCCATTAAGGAATGGAAAATCACAAATCCATAAAGCATCTGCGAGGATTATCGGGTTGACAAGGTATTATCGCAAGTTTGTTAAGAATTATGGGAGAATAGAAACACCTCTAACAACATTATTGAAGAAATATGCATTTTCATGGACTCCGGAAGCAACAAAGGCCTTTGAACATCTTAAAGAGGCAATGTGCCAAGCACCGGTCTTAGCTACACCAGACTTCACAAAAACCTTTATTGTGGAATGTGATGCTTCAGGAAATGGAATTGGTGCCGTTTTAATGCAAGATGAAAGACCCATTGCTTTTGAAAGTCATCCAATCAAGGGAAAGTTTTTACACAAAGCTATTTATGAGAAGGAAATGTTGGCAATACTACATGCACTTAAGAAATGTCGACCCTACCTAATGGGAAGAACTTCAAGGTAAAAACAGATCACGATAGCCTTAAATACCTTTTAGAACAAAGATTATCCTCTGAAGAGCAACAAAAGTGGGTCACAAAGATGTTGGGTTATGACTTTGAAATCATCTACAAAAAAGGGAAGCAAAATGTGGTGGCAGATGCTCTCAAGAAAGGATGAGGATGTGGAAGCATTGTTGTGTGCCATTTCTATTATCCAACCAGATTGGATAAACGAGGCAAGGGAGGAATGGAAGAATGACGAAGAAGTGTGGGCACTTATTCGAAAGTTACAACAAGATTCCAGTTCGTCTGATACATTTAGCTGGAAAAATGATTCGTTATGGTACAAAGATCGCTTATACCTCTGTAAGAATTCCCAGCTAAAACAAAAGATTCTTATGGAATTGCACACTTATCCCTTAGGAGGACACTCAGGATTTTCAAGAACTTACCATATGGTTAAGAAGGAATTTTTTTGGGATGGCCTTAAATCAGATATTCAAAAGTTTGTGGCGAATGTTTGGTTTGCCAACAAAATAAAGTTGAAACAATTAAGACACCGGGTCTATTACAACTTTATCCATCCCAAGCCAACGTTGGGAGGAGGTTTCAATGGATTTTATCACAGGTTTACCCAAGTCTGAGGGAAAGAGTGTCATCATGGTGGTAGTTGACAGACTTACCAAGTATGCACACTTTTGTGAATTATCACATCCATTTAAAGCCACTACAGTTTCTACGACATTTATGGAAACAATTCAAAAGCTACATGGAAATCAAAAGATTATTGTAAGTGACAGAGATCCCATTTTCACTGAAAATTTTTGGACATAATTATTTTCTTGTCTTGGTACTCAGTTAGCTCATGGCTCATCTTATCATCCTCAATCTGATGGGCAAACTAAGATAGTAAACAAATGTTTGGAAGGATATCTTCGTTGCTTTGTATCTGATAAACAGACACAATGGGTCAAATGGTTGCCTCTGGCTGAATGGTGGTATAACACTTCCTTCCATAAAGCAACAAAAATGACCCCATTTATGGCACTTTATGGGTATCAACCACCATCCATCACATCATATTTAAGAGAAAATTCTAAGGTTCAGGCAGTGGAACATCACATCGAACATCAACAACAAGTCCTCCAACTCTTAAAGGATAACCTCGTGTTGGCACAGAATAGAATGAAACAACAGGCAGATCAACATCGCAGCGAAAGAAGTTTTGATGTAGGTGATTGGGTATTCCTACGGCTACAACCATATAAGAAAATGTCCCTCAAGCAAGCTAAGAAGGATAATAAATTATCACCAAATTATTATGGTCCATACAAGGTGTTGCAAAAGATTGGTACTGTGGCATACAAATTGGTGCTTCCTGCAGCTTCTCGATTGCACCCAGTTTTCCATGTTTCATGTTTAAACAAGGTTATAGGCGAAAAGCTCCCAGTTCAAACAATATTGCCAGAACTTGAAGACGAAGGAAAAACTATATTGGAACCGGAAGTAGTCACAGAAACAAGAACTCAACAGCTATGAAATCAATCAATTTCAGAGTATCTTGTCAAGTGGAAGAAGTTATCTGCTAAAAATTATACATGGGAGGATGAGAATTTTATACAGAAGCATCTAGAACTACTCAAGCGTTGAGGAGAATACTTTTTTAAGGAGAGGGGCATGTTGGGTCCCTATAATACTAGATATTACCCCATTACTATTGTAGTTGTACCCCTTATTAATATCGCTGTGCCCCTATTGTCCCCATATTGTTATTACCGTGCCCCATAGAATTCCTCTATTGTTATTTTTTATGGCTTTATATTATTATTGTTAGGTCAGCTAGGTTATATTGTGACTCCTTAGACTCCTATATATAGAAAGGAGGTTTTGTCATTTGAATCATCAAATAGTTGTTCATTTATGTAATGTAAAGGAGGCTGCCCCCTCGAAGAGGCTGAATTCTAAGGCATTGATCTATCTTTTCTATCTTTTCTTGAGCTGGTTCCATAACACTTGGCCATAGGGAGGATTTTGACCTTGAAGACATTGGAACTGTCCGGTGATATGTTGCTGATAGGAAGCATACGGGTTAAGAGGTTGGTGCTCTTGTTTAGCTTGGACATATGGATATTATACTTGTTGTCCCTGAACATACGGGTTTTGAACCTATTGCCCCTAAACAAGAGCATTTTGGACTTGCTATCCTTGGACATAAGGATTGTACACTGGTTGCCCTTGGACATAGGGATTCTATACCTGTTAGCCATGGGCAAAAGGATTATGTACCTGTTGACGTAGGACATTAGGATTTTAGGCTTGTTGTTGCATGACTGGACCCTGGCCTTGTTCTTGCAATGGTTGACCCTGTTGATATGTATATAAGGGTTGCTGCTATGAGAGATGGCTCTACCGCTGCAAGGGTTCACCTTGTGGCTGCAAAACCTATCCATGGGGCTACAAAGGTTGGCCTTGCAAAAACATAGGCTAGGAGGTTTGCAGAGCATACTGCATATACTGGTGCATGGTTTGTTGCAACTGTTGCAAGAGTTACCCCTGCGGTTGTTGCAATTAACCTTGTTGTGGTATCATTTTCCATTTCAGTTGCACGGACGGTCCTTGCTGCAACAATGGTTTATGTTATTATTGTAGAGGTTGCCCTTGCTATTGTAAGGGTACTTGAATAGTGCCCAAAAAATTTCTGAACTGAATCTAGACATAGCCACCCTAAAAAGTGGACGAGCTAGTCTGAAAGTACTACCTAGACTAAAGGATGTAAGGCAGATTGACCATATTGACCATTCTTTGAGAACCATATGTAACATAAGGAGTTTGGTACTAAACCTGAGCCTCATAAGGCTACTGATACTCGAAATTTCTTGACCTAGACAGACTAACAGGATATTGAACCTGTTGGTACTAGACATTGCTTGATCTAGCAGGACCAATGGGGTTTTGAATAATTCTAGAAGAGGGCTGGTTCATGCCAACCATGTGAGCTTATGAGCTACTCACATTGGTTGTGATTGACACCATCAAAACACTAAGATTCTGCCCCCCAAGCAGTGGCACAACTTGGCCACTTTCTAGAGGGATTGAAGAACTAACAGTAACATTCTTTGAAACCATCAATTGAACCAAACAAGTAACTGGGACAGACGATACAAGAGGGTTCAAAATGGTGCGTTGCACTAGAACTAAGGTAACGACCTGTTGGGAGGTTAGTTTTGAAATGAATTGACCTGTAGTAGGCATGGCGCTAGATGCCAAAATAGGTTTATGGTAAAGTGATGAGGCACTAGGTGTACCTAAAATCAATTGTACCAAAGACACATAATTAGGTGGTAATTCCCGATACACACTGATGGGAATGCTCCCTGTATAGGGGAAACCTTCAGGAGGAGATGTTTGTTCTTCCTCCTCAACATTGTGTGTAGTAGAAACTTTTGACTAATCCAGATAGGTAACTGGAGCATCACCTTTGAGTTCCATAGTTGGGAAAAAAAATGATGAACGGCTGAAGAGGTACGGGGGTGTAGTTCCAAAGGAGCACCCGTTTGATCGTATGGACTATACGGACGCTACAGTGATATCACAATATGGTTGAACATAGGATTCATAGGATATATAACTATTCTAAGCTGACAATCAGTAGTCGACGAAATCTTAGGAGTTTTGATAGGATTGTCCAAATATTCCGGGCCAAAATTAGTAGGTGACCCAATATATGAAGTAGGGGGAGGATGGGATGACAAAGGCTAAATTCTCAAGATGATTCTGATTTCAACACCTTGGTCCTTGAGTGGCTCGTAATTCAGGGAAAGTTTCCTCAGACAATCTTTCATGTGGAGGAAAGGAAGGGGAACTAGGTGAACCAAATGGTTTAGCCATGATGTCCTTGTCTTAGTTAATAGTAAAAGAGAGAGATAAACTTCAAGGCTTTAAAATGTTCTTTAAGGGAAGCTCATGATTTGGTCTAGAAAAGACTAACAAGATGTTATAAGATCATGGGCAATCAATTCTTTAAGTTGCATAAATAGACTGGTGTTATTTCATATTTTACGAGTCAAGAAAAAAAAAAGATGACTCTATCACTTTTGATTGGAAACGAGCTCGAAAGGACAAGCACTCGAATGACATTTTAAAATTAATGAGTCAAAAAAATCAAATGACTGCTCTAGATGATCTAGGTAAAAAGGATTACCAGGGAACTATGAACTTGAGAATACCTCCCGGTGAACCAAGAAGTATGGGCAGACAATCTCCCCAAATGCTGTGTTCAATGTATTATGTTTGCAAGACAGTCGATTCTTCTTCCTATGGATAAAGGGTTGTAGCCTAGAGGGGTCTCCTATTATATACTCGATGGTAAGGGGAACACAAATCTATACTAGCATTGTGCAGTGCCAAAGCTAACAATTTATGCTAGGTTTCAAAATGCTGGAACACATCTCTAAACTAGACCTTTTATATGTGATCGTTAGGTTTCAAAGCTGCCTTAGATTAATTGCGTTGATTTTAAAGTTTATCTTGAGTTATGTCTCAGTTTTCAAGCCTTAGTGATGTGACTCGAGAAACCCTAAATGCCACTAATTGAGACAAGACCCTTTCAAGTTGATGAATTATCTACACCAGATATGGTAAAAAACATGCAATCAAATGAAAACAACCAAGCGACCAAAATAAAAATGATTTTTGACTACTTCACTTTTTGATAAAATAAACTAATGAAAGATACATTCCAATTACTAATTTCTTGTCAAATACACTCTAACAGTCCTTTCAAAAGCAAAGTGAATTCTTTTTCTTTTCAAATTCCAATGCAATCCTAGTATTCAACGATGCTAACTACCATAACATGTTGACGCAACACACTAGAATTTTATATTTTTCATGAAATAACAAAATGTTTTTTTTCATGAAACAATTCAATGAAAATTTTTTGAGACAATTAATCCTCAAGTAAATGAAAAACACGAAAAGAGAATCTCTTTCAAACTAATGAAACAACAACTTTACAAAAAACAAGACAAGTAATGTGATCTATGCCAGAAAAAAAGGTTCAGAGATGGAAATGAAAACTTTTCAAACTTGTGTGATGGAGGTCAAAGCCGTAGAAGGACCATAAATGAAATGCAAGGAGTAAACACACCAACAAATTGATTTACTAAGTTCACAATCAATTGAATGGATGACAAACTAGATGCCCTAGTGCCACTAACCATCTAATGACCTAAGAAATGAAGTGAAAAGATGACAAATCACAAGCAAACAAACCAAATGAAAAGAAAATTTCAAGTCAGGGAGAAGATGGTCTAAAAAGCTTACAGGGTCAAAATCATGACAGCAAAATACATTAGTCAAGATTTGGGGAAAACACTAATCTTCACTTATAGGCATCAACGCGACTTCCTAACTGACAACAAGTGCTAGAAGGGGGTCAGCGCAATTGTTTCTCAGCATATCGCCCCAATCAGTACGACTGTTAGTGAATTAACTGCGTTGAGCGAGGATGCTAAGAAAAAAACAATATTCCAAAAGTTGAGACCAGAATTGCTATTATGAATTTCAAACCTAGACCAGTAAGAAAAGGAAAAAAACTGAACTAAATGAAAATGGTGAAATTAGAAAAGTTCATACAAAACCATAATATTCCAAGTAAACAAACAGAAGGATTGAATCCCCAGAGAAGTCGCCAATTTGTGCTGAAGTAAAATTATGAGTGTGGACACAAACAATTCCTCTAGCCCAGTAATGGGTCTATCCACAACCGATACATTCTATGGAAGATTCACTTATGTTAGAAGCAATTAAGAGTGTCTACCTCTTAGTACACTTATCCCGTTTGGTGATGACCTTGCTTGCTCACTCCATCTATCTCTCATTTCCTTCTTCAAACACCTGAAACAAGTAAACAAGAACGGACAACAACCATGTTAATACACAAATTATAATTCAACCTACTTAAAAAGTCAAGAAACATTAATCCATAAACATGTGAGATGACACGTTATGTAGGAAATCAATTGATAGTTGCATATATATTAAATCAAGAATAGATTAGAACCATTATTTTCATGTTGTTGTTCTCCTCTGACAAAACCAGGTTCCCATACACTTTTGTTATCATTCCATGATGGCCTCAACAATGATAGTTTTAAGGCTCTTCCCTTTAGGCTTCAAACTAAACCAAATTTACACTTCTCCCTCACACACAACTAGAGAGCTACAACTATCAAGGGCTTGATTTTTACTTGAAACATAATTAGCACTAGCACACAAACATTAACACTAGCTTGTGCTTGGGAAAAATGGAGGTTTGTATAGTAAGAATGGATGGGAAAAGGTTCATCTTCTCATGGGAAAAGGTCTTATCTCTTGAGGTAGTTCCATCCTTCTAGGGGAAAGGAGTTGAAATTGACATCTTTGACTCCATCAGACTCGACCATTTACCAGACTTACATTACGAAGCTTCTAGGGATGGGAGCTTCACCTCCTTATTTAAAAAAATTTAAAAAAGGGGATTGATGTGATTGAAAGAAATCTTAGTTGGTCCAGTCAGAGCTAGGGACATTATTAATGCCTGCATATCGGCACGAGGAGGACAAAGGTCATTAGCGCCAACCTTGTAAACAAGGAAAAATAGAATATTTGTGGGAAATGGTGCAAAAGGGAATTCTTCTTCTCATGAAGAGGGACACAATGGGAGTTTCTTCATGAAGGGAAATCATGTAGGGTTTACTATAGAGGTCCTCCAGGATCAAGGAATGGGGGAGTATAGGGACATCGAAAAAGTGTTGTGTACACCCTCCTCTACATCTTCACGCTTAATCTTATGGATCTTCATGTTCGCCACAGTGGCACTGGGTTTTGCGTCAATGATCTACTTCCTCTTGTCAGTTCCCTTGTCAGGTTATGATTTCAAGTCGACACATGTGCCTGATTCAGAAGTTTGCAGCTCATCCACTAGTGACTTCCTGGCATGAAACTCACTTGTATTGTGAGTGGATCTCTTATGGATCTCACACCATTTTCACATGTCCTTCTTTGTCTTTGTGGTATTGCTATTTTCTTGTGGTTTCAACAGGTTTTTTTGTGTAGCCTTACCTTGACTTGGTCCTTTTTTTGTGGTTTGGGGGCACCTTTTCGTTGCTTTGGATTCACAGATCCAAAGTTCCACTTCTTCCATTTAAACTTACGCTTAATATTGAAAGTGTACCAATACACCTTGTCGAGTGAGGAAATTTCCAGGAACTCCAGCTCATCCTAGATGTACTTGTGTACGAAATCATGATATTTGAGCACCAAATTTCTCTTAGTATCCTTGATAGCTAACTTCGTCTGAAGAGTATGGAAAATTTTTGCAACATCGAACATGTACTGGTCCCTTCCCTACCATAGCATGGTCCACTTTAGGGATTTACCTTCATAACTCCCCAAATGGTAACATTTTCCCTTGATGGCATCTGGGAAAGAATCCAAAATGGGTGCAACTGAAAACAGTGAGCTTTCACTCTCATCCTTTTCTTCACAATAGGTTTCCCACGAGTCCTTGACATGTGGGGTGACTTTCAAAAGTTAAAAAGTAATCCTTTCCTAATTGGAAAGGTCATGAATTGAAAATTATCCTTCCAATAGATTTAACCATTTACCTATGGTGTCTACATCTATTAGGCCTTCAATATGGGAATATCTAAGTCAAGTTGCACCTTAAAAGAAGATGCATCGCCTATGGGTAGTCATCAAAGGATTTGAGAAAAGTTCTCCATCATTGCATCCCTCTATCAGTTAAGGGCTTCCTCAAGCAAAATATTGAAACGATCTCCTTCCCCATCATATTTCTTTTCTTCTACCATGAGAGCTCGTCAGGTTTTGTGAAGCTGATCTTGTAATGGTTCAACCAGATCGAGCCCTAACTCCTTATACCTTGACCACTTTGGGCACATGCAAAGAAAAATAGATAAATATGAGACTTCTCCAATACCATTGCTTTGAACTTAAATAGGAACACAACAACTTATAGATATAATCATAAATATAGAGATGCAACAAAAAACACTTCATTTCATTAATAGAAAAATATTGAACTATGCTTACAAACATCATGTAAACAAGATAACTCGGAAGATGGTAGCTTATCTATGAGAAGAGATGTGGTGGCTACATGCCCATGAATTATGTTACAATGAAGCTCAAAGGCCTATTTATTATTAAGAAACAATGGAAAACCCTAAACATCCAAAAACCTAACCCTAGGAGATGAAGTGCCAAATCTGTGGGCATCATTTGGGTAAATTGGTATGTCAACTTCTCATGGTAATAACTTTGGGATATGATCTTCATTTAGCTATCATAATACCTCATTTCGAATATCTCAAAGAGAAGGCAAGAAAAAAAAGAGCGAGCTAGTTTGGGATGTTTTTGAATTCTCTCTTTCCCTAAAAACGTCGCTTAAAGCCTCAAAATGGCTCCAAAAATTCAGGACCTGAAAAACTGCCAAAAATATTAAACTATGATACAATTAACGACAAAAAACTAAAAGAGACAGTGTGAGCGGTCCAAATAGAATAGGTTGATGGCCACCAATATCCACCTAGATCATAGAGGGTCTCGGTTATATCTCTATGTCTCTATATGACATAGTTAGTTTTGATACCACATTTAAGATGTCCTATTCATGAGAGTACACATTTGATGCTACATATTCTTGATGCTACACCAAGTCTGCTAAATCTACATTATGTTGTAAGTTCATGTGACTTATCTTGTCATATTTGATAGAATGGTCTCTCTTGTTGTACATAGAACTTGATCCATCATAAGTCTAGGGTCTATCATCAGTTTTTATTGTATATATGTTTAGGTTAGTTTTGGATACAACCTTGCATAGATTCCAAGCCTATATCAAGTGTGGGAATCTCTCTCTACTATTGCAACAAGTCAACAACAAAAGTAAAAAGCACAATTCATGTTGACATTTAAATTTAAATTTGTATTTATTCATTATTATGCACTTACATGTGTTTTGCAGGTAGAGGTAAGTTGAAGGGTATTTTTTTTTGGGATTGGTTTCATCAGGAAAAATTTTCATTTACGTAGAAAAAGATTCAAGAACAACATCAAGCAAGAATTTAAGAGAAAAAGTATCAAATCAATGGAATCATTGCAGTGTGACATCCTTGAAGACATGATAGCCATCTTGATATCATGAAGTATTGTTACGGCTAAGAGTCATCATTGTAAAGTTTTAAAAGAGTAATTTATAAAAGAGTCATCATTGTAAAAGTCTCATTTGTAAAAGAGTCATCATTGTAAAGTTGTAAAAGAGTCATTTGTGAAAGAGGAATCATTGTAAACATTGTAAAAGAGACATTTGTGAAAGAGCCGTTTTACCTAGAGTCAAATAGGTAGTGTTGGGAGGTATCGAAGCCACTGTTGGGATGATGTCATGGTTGGGTTGCAGGTCATAGAGTGATTGGATATTTGGTCAAGTACATGAAAATCATTGTACATCTTATTGTATCGTGGATTTTTGTCCCTGGTTTGGTAATATAGAGTGTTCTCTTATTTAAGTCATTATAGGGTAGCAGGGAGGTGCTAGGAAGGTGTATGAAGTCGCTTATAGATTGGGGCCTATGAACACTTCAGGCCCGTAGGGTGGTGCTAAGGCAAGTTGTGGGTCACTAGGATGTTTGGGAATCCATTTAGTTGATTACTGAAGAAACTTGGGTGTTGGGGTGTCCTTCCGATGGAAGTTGGAGAAGAATGGATTTCTAGAATTGTAGGAAGTTGTTGCTTTCAGTTCAGTTGCAGCTATAGACTAAAGAGTTTATTAGAAAAGCATTTAGTGGTTTTTGACCTAGAGGGGCTTTTCCACCTAAAATTATTGTGCCTACTGTGTTATTTTATTTAATGTTATTACATCATAAACATTAATAATAATTGAAGATTAATTAATGATCTAAAAATATTTAAAAGAGATAATTGCTAAGGAATATTGATTCACTACCCCTCTTAGTGTTTCCAACAAAATAGATATATAAGAAACATATAATGATATGAAACCAGTCATATACTGATGAAAAATATATTTCGTGAAATCAATATCAAATTCTCCATGATAACCATACTACAACCCTAATCAATCATCAAGAAAATGAAAGAAGCACATGAAATGAAAGTGTAAGAGACACACATGCAACTGACATCCATGCATGACCAACCCATTCAACCCATGCAGTCCGAGAGTTGAACCATGCTATGATGCCACTTTGTAACACCCTCCTCCCACATCCACTCGAGTAACTATTCCAACTGAGCTAAACATGAGGCAAGAGGCTACTATGATTAGATTCGGCCTCCTAGATGACCTTAAGGAAGTGGAATCCACATAACGTCACACATAGTCATCCAACATCATCAACAAAACCCTTAGGAGACAAGTCAGCCACTCAGACAATGTGTCACTAGGTCCCGCTATTGTTTTGGACCTACGAGCCCATATTCACTCTCATGTTATTAGAAAGGGAATGACCAAAAACCCAAATTCGCTCTCATAAGCCTACTTGCTAGCGACTGTGGACCACAGTTTCCAGTTTTGTGCTAGAGAGCCTGGGACTTAAGACACTTTTTCAAGCCCAAAGCCTAGTCCACTGCCCTAAATGGAATAATAGATTGAAATCAAGGAAATTGTAGGGAAAAAATGAAGAAAAAATAATAAACTTAACATGACCATAAACAACCCCCTACTAACCATGACAAGCATTTGGTCAAACATATCATCAACATGTAACCAATGGGTGTAAACAACAAAATTAAGTGTAGTGATCTCACACTTATCTGAGAATCACTAAGAATCATTGTTACCTCATGCCATTTGTTGCATATTCATCTATTAGGTCATAGACACATTATCCATTCATATATAATTAAAAACATATTGAGAGCCATACATAGTTGTTGTCAGAAGATGTACATATAAATAACATAAGAGGAATAGAAATACCATAAACATATTAGCCATCAAAATTCCTACATACACCAATACATTTACACATGAAAATCAAGGGAATTAATTTCTTATTTGTCATTGCAATGAACCAACTAGATATGGGACTACCACGTTCCACCCCACCATACATTGGTTGAGCCAAATATCTCTTCAGCCATTCACTCCTGTGCCATATTCAAACCATGAATGTGGGACTCAAACCAAAATAACTGAACTAGGACATACAAAGGGTAAACCACCTCACCCTCATCAGTAGTAAGCAGGGGTTATCGTAATCCATCCCTGATAACTAGGCCAACACAATCAACACATCATAACAGTATTTACCTTGATCTCCACTCGATCACTAGGCAAAACAAGTATGGATGCCACTATATTTATCCTCCTACACCATGAGGAAGTTTCTTGTCTCCTAGTCTCTTAGGATTTACCTCAATTCTGACAAGGATAACTAGGCCCTAAACTGAGACCCACTCTCTAAGCTTTACTGCATATCCCAAAACCTCGATTACTAGGCCCAACGGAGAGAAAACCACCTCTAGGATTTACTATATATCAGATGAGTCATCAACAAGGATTCCTAGGCCATCAAAGGCAACATAAAATTTGGCTTTACCACAACTGATAGTCTGGTCTAGGGGTTATTAGGTCATGTGTTCTATGGTTTTGGACATCCACGTCACTCAACCTCGAATCCATCTGGAAATCCTTCTCAACCAAAACATGAGAACCCCATCACACCATGACTATCCAGAAATGGAAAGGCTAAGCTAAAAACACTTTCACACTTGGAAAAACCCATTCCATGATAGAAAAGAACCACATGAAATACCATGCATGAAAAATATTGCAAGGAAAATATACATGTAGGTCGATACCTGCAATGAAGCCTGTTGTAGCTACTTAATCCTTTGTTTTCCTACTTGATCCTTGCTTCCTCTTGCCTTATTTTCCTTTTTTATCATATGCATAACGAGAGCAAAAAATTTGTACCAATATCTTACATTTACTAAGAGATTAACATTGAAAAGAAGAAGCATGCCAACTGATCCTTGGAAGCCTTTTATCAACGAGTCCTCTAATTTCTTCATTTTACATTATTTTCCTTCAATTTTCTTGTCACATGCAACATGTGACCTTTCACCTTCCTTTTCCCCTAATTTCCATTATTTTTAAAATTAATTATGCCAAAAATGCCATTTTTCCTTTCCAAAGGCTTAGCTATTGCCTTTGCTAGTTTCCCTAGCAATCAACAACCAAATGAACACACCCTGAGATGTCCTGCCCAGCATTCAGTTTGGAATATGTGTCCCATCAACCATGGTTATTGTTTTTAACTTGTATTACATGAAATTTTAACCAAGGCTGTTAGAAAACCCTCCCCCTTAGGAAACATTATCCTTTGTCTTAAACGACACCTTGACTTCAGCAAAATTTCTAAAAGTAAAACATACTACCCATGGAGCTTTATAAATTAGCTCATTGAAGTAGTGTTGAAGCCCTGAAAATCGGGTCTACAACAAGGGGGATACCCACTAGGTCTGAACCTTGGTTAGAAGCTCCTTTTATGTTTGGTATACTGGGTCTGACTGGGGATATGGGACCAGTTTCCCAATTTATGTGTGTGTGTGTGTGTTGAGAATTGATATTTCCTTTCTAAAAATTCCTAAGTGAAATGCTTTTATTCTAACTCTAATCTAATGACATGAAATTGTAATCTAATAAACAGAAATATCTATTTCTACACTAACTTGGGATGAAATCTTTCTGTTATGTGATCTAAAATGATTTCAAATAATAATTGGTAATAAAGATCATTTAACTGCTATAAGAAAATAATTCAATAGAGATAAACCACTTTGTATAGAAAGTTAGACGAAATAGTTGTGAAAAACATATCGCATAATAAGCTACTCATACATTAAGCATAAATAAATAGCTATCACCGTACAGAAGTGCCAAATGATAACTCAATAATTCACGCATCAATATATAAACAACTAAACATAAATATCACTTTAACAAAAAGGGAGAAATAGTTAAGAGATAGAAGTACCATTTATAACTAGTTCTACTCATGAGCTTCAAGCAATAATGATTTATCTCTTTTTAATCCAACATCCACTAAGAGTACAGAAATGCAACAACATTAGTAGATATTAAATACATATATCAATAAATCATGTTCCATTCATTCATCAAAACCTCCTCGGAGGGTGCAAAAGTGCATGTTTTGAGGACAAGATTTTGACAAATTTCAGGAAATTTCTCTAAATGCATGAAAAGGGTTTAAATACTAATAACTAAATCTAAAAATAACTTATTACAAAAATGTAAGATACAGTTTAAATGACTATCCTCATTTCAGGCTAAAATAAAGCAAAATTAATACGAACATTGAATCTAAAACTAAAACTAACAACTAACTATTTGTGTATCTGTTCCTTGAAACCACAAGCATTCGGCATTTGTTTGAGAAGAGTCGGCTAGCTGACTTCAGATTTTAACTGTCTTGCGAAATTGGAATCAGCAAGGCCATTTTCTCAGCAGAATTGATGATACATTTGAGAGTCATGCACTAGCTGTGTGGTTTTACAAAATACGCCCAGTAAGACTCCCAATTCAACTTAGTTAATCTTTTGATTGATTCTGCCTTTTCTTGAGCCTTCTGTCTCCAGCCTGTTTGCAATTGCTGAACATTTGCTAGATACCCTGGAGTGGTTTCTGAGATCAGATTTGCCGTATGAAAATTGTCATTTATGCAACCAATAACATTGTTTTCTGTTGTGGCTGCTTCTTCTGCCGCTTGCTCTGGTTTCCTGTTTTGTGCATCCCATTTGTTAAAGAGAATTTCTTTGTGATTTTCGTTGATTATTGGTGCACCTGCTATTTTTCCCTCCTCTGTTTCTTGCCAAACCAAATATTCAGTAACTGTTTTATCAATTAAATCATAATCATGTCGTAAGTCCATGACTTGATTAGTGATTTTATTGATTATTTCGCAATACGAGTTCCATTGTGATATTCTTTGGCACAATGCTTCATGTTGTTGTAGTAGTTGATCATTTAAGGAAATGGATTCTGTGATGAATTCTGTAAGCTTAGGATCATCCTTGTGCATCTCTTGCATATCCTATAGCTATTTTTCTCTCTCAGCCAAACTATTCTGGTAGCCTATCTGCATTTGTTGGAAGTCCTACTATAATCTTTCAAGCTGTTTCTGTGCTTCTTTGTTGGTATTGGCTTGTTGCAACTATTGCTGCAAAACTTGTATCTGGTCTTCCTTCTCTTTCAGTAGTTGTTTTACCTCAGGTGCTTTATCAATGGTTGTAGAGGCATATGCTCCTGCGATTTGAGATAATTTGGTGAGATTTTTAGTGGGGTCGGTGGTAGGATCTTGCCATAGCATGTCTAATTGCTCTGCATCATGAGAGAACAAGTTTTCCAATTTTATTTTCTTCCTTTGTCTTCTCACTACTGCCTTGTGTTGTGGACTATAAAATACATCAATAGGAGGAATATCCTCTATCTTGAGCATAAGTTCAGAGGACGGGGTAATGGGAATATGTTCCATTTCTGAGACATCTCTAATTATTCCTATGACTATATCTTTTGTTGCCGGTACATTACTCATAGGTGTATTTGTGCTCTGTCCTTCAATATTGATTAGATCATTGAAGGTCTCCCATTCTTTATCTAGCTTGGTTTTGACTGATGGTGATTGAACTATGAGAGGGGAAGAATCTATCTGTGGAGAGGTAAAAACCTATTACTGTGGGACCTCTTTTGATTCGGCAGTATCCTTTAGTGACCCCTTGCTTTTATCATGGTCACTTTCGGGCCTCTTAAAATGTTCTGATCTTTCTTTCTTGGACTTAGATTTAGACCTATCTATGCCTGAACTTCCACTGAGACTAATACTTGGAGTTGGTTCCCTTACGGGTTCCAAGCATAATTTTTCCAAAGGGATATTAGCTAACCTCCTTTCCCTGTATATTTTGAACTCTTGAAATTCTGCTGGAGGGAATCGCATTTGGGCAAAATGAAGAACTTCTTTAAGCATACTTTTCTATTGGAACATGTCATCAAAAAGATCATCTTCTTTAGAAAACACCTTTATTTTGACTGCAACAGTGAAATTCTTAGCAATATCATGAGGGTTCAACGGTCTTCTTGGAAATTTGAACAATTTTAGACATTTTATGTCGTTTACTTCTTTGAATGCATGGCCTACATCAAATAGTGAAAAGGCCCCACAGGGTATAGGAAATTGTGGCCAAATAGCCTTCTTTTTGTCCTTCAAAGCTTTAGTCAAACCCCCTTCTCCGCAGGTTTAATAAGAAATTTCTTGTGCCATGAGTTTATCAAGAACAGATAAAGGTAAGACATGAGGAGAAGAGATAATTTCGAATACCCTGACATATGTAAACAATTCTTCTCTGAAGCATCTTGCGACAAGGAGTATATCTACCTCTAATTCGGGAGAAAATTGTGGAGCATCTTTATCATACAACATTTTGTATAGGGGAAACATGATTCCGTGACAAATCTTGTAGAAATACATAGTGAACTTGGAATCCCACAATTCTTTGTGATAAATATGAATGGGTAAGGGGTCTTGAGTCGTCCATTTCCAACCCATTAAAGGAAACTTGGAAATATAACAGATTGCATCCATTACATATTCAGATAAGTAGAAAGGAGGATAAATTCTCTGAGAAGCAGTTCTTTTAGACTGGTAATTTAAAATGGCTATGGCTAAGTTGTCAGAAAATATTTTAGCCCAATTCACAATAGTAGCATTAATGGCGGCATCTAATAATGGTAGCCATTCAGATGAAAATTTGTTAATGTCTCGCTTCCCATAAAGTCTACAGAGCATAGCAGCAACAAAGCAATATGGGGAGGTGAGAGAACCAGTACTATACATTCCATGTTTATCCTTTTTTAGTGGTTCATCCCTCCTTGACCAATCTTTGGTGCATTCTGCTAGGTCTTCATTTTCTTTAGCAAACTTCTCTATGAACTGTTTGTTATAAGTCGCCTATAGCTCTGGTAAATGATACATGGGCCTCAAATCTTGTCGAGTGAACGAACCAATGATTCCTTGACCTTGAGCCTTAAATTGTCTGTTTTTTATGTCAACGCTGTCCAATACCCATTTAACCATGTCCGTGTAGGGGAGAATCTTGGGTCTCGCTGCCATCCGGTGCAAGAACGAGCAAGCTAGATCTGTAACTGATGCCTCAGAAGACCCATGTGAGTCTGTAGTAGATGTAACCTCTATCTTTTTTGGATTCTCTTCCTCAAGTAGACTGTACATGCCTTCCCAAGTGGTAATACCATCATCTCTGTTACAGGCGGTGTCTGTATACAAGGGCGTAATTTCTTTGTCTTTAGAACTTGGGGCTTTTCCTTTCTTTCCCATAATATCCTAAATACTGCTTTGTATAGTTCTTTGTTCTTCATTCCTGCAGTTTACAAGTGAGGTGAGAATAATGATAAGGAAAAGGTGATGGGAAAGCTTTAAATGCTGAAGATATATAAAATATACCACCTTATGTGAAATGGCTCTTCGATCAGAACAAAACCATATTTCATTAAAAATTGGTAACTAACTCATTAATTAGCATTAAAGCACATAACCAAGTATTGGTTTATGGAAAAATCTTCCTCAAACAATTAGCCCGAAAAGGTTTGCGACGAAGCGATTTATGATTTGCTTCACAATATCGCAGATCGTTGTGCCGCAGATCACTACATCATTCTATCACTCTATCGCAGTATCGCAACATCGCTATATCGCAATATCGTTGGAGCGTAGCATATGACAATCATCCGTTAATGTGTTTTCTGCGAAATGTGATTTGCTATATGCGCCATTGCATATCAGCGATTTAAGGTTTTTCAACGTAAGTGATATTTGAGGCATGCAATGCGATACATGTTTTTAGTATGTAGTCTCGCATCATGATCTCACAATCTTAGAATCCAACTTGTAAGGAGGTATCCATTATCCTTTTTGCGATGCGATATTCTGAAGGAGTGATTTTATCCTACCTTATCATAAAACTTAAGCTTCTTAAGCTTTTTCAAGGGTATTCTCCTAAGTTTATGATGGTAAGTTTTATTGAAAAAGGGAAATACAAGCGCTAATTGATTTTTGAATTTTTCGACTAAGGGCCCCTACTTATTTAGTATTAGTAATAACAGTAAATAAGAAGGGGCGTTGTTGTTGGCCACAACAAGTAGTTACAATGAAAGACCTATTGAAAAGAAAAATGTCATGACAACATGACCATATAAATATCATACCACATACTGGAGCTTTATAACACAACTCATTATGGTATTTAAAATAGCCACATATACACATATGCACATTTTATAAACCAAAAAATAAAAGGATATGATGCTCATACCAGTCAACAAGGGACTCTAGAGGATCTCACCTCCACCCTCAAAGCAATACCCGGCTTTAGCTCCTTCCTAAGAATTTCAAAATCCATTGTCACAATCAAAGATGCATCCAATGTCCAACACTATAATAATAAACCACTTGTCCTTTTAGTGAAGAATTAACATCTCATTTTTCCAGGGCACACTCCCAATGTGCATCTGATTTCATTTGGAAATGATAATGACCAAAATAAATGTATCGATGAGCTTTCCTTCTCTGTTACACAGTCCCTGGGGAAATCCTGTCACACCCTTCCATGTAGTAACTCACCTTCCAAGTTCGCCGAAATCCCCTATCTCGAGCTATGCATCCCTTGGCAAGGCTTCCTTGCATCAAAATATTAACAAACAAGGAATATACCTACCTTAATGCATCATACTAGTCATAGTATGCTCATAGCAATCAATGGACACTATTAGGTACCAGTGTTCTATAATGACCCTATTATTGAAATGCTTTACAAACATACTGTTGCATATTTAAATTCTTTCATTGTTGCTACTGATTTTTATAGTTTTTTTCAACCACCCAGCAAGGCATGTTTATGCATTTCTCCTCGATGCACATAATTTCCATTAAATTCAAAATAAATTGAAATAACTTCAAATAATATCTCATTGGCAGCATGCCAATAAGGTACATTTGAAATCATGTTTGCTTCCGGTCACGACAAGTCAAACTAGCATCATGTATAAATTTCACACTAGGTTAGTGTTGAAGCCTCGAAGATCGTTGCTACAACATGGGGGATGACCAACTGGTCCAAACCTTAAAGAAACTCCTTTTCCATTTGGAATGGTGGTTCCGACTAGTTCAACTAGGTCCAATTACCTTCTCTCAATGTCCAATGGACTTAAAATATGACTTTCATTCAATAATGGAGAAGATACATTAGATCAACCCTCTTGCTGATCGCACAAGAAAGTGATCCTTACACTGATTTGGGGCTCAGCCAAGCCACAACTAAAGTTTGCCCCTTTTGAAGAGGACTTAAAAGAATGTAGAAATTAATCTAAATGTAAACTTATTCTAAGATGCAAGCAAAAAGAACTATCTTAATCCTTTTTCAAGTAGGTAGATATAGATCTAACCTAACCAATAGCAAGATACTTAAAGTATTGGGATTTAAATGTCTTATTTATAATGAATATCAATTTAATGAAGTAGTTCAATTAACTGACAGTATGGATACCAAAATACATCCTATTAAGACCTCTTAATTGAAATAATCAATCTACAGAACTCAGGAAAAAGTTCATAGAATGATTTTGATGATTTAATGAGTAACTTGAATTATTAAACAAAAATATGCGGAAGAAGTTCTCAAAATATCACTATGCAACATATTAGTTTTATAGGGCAGATGTCTGAGTAAATAGTTACTCAGAAATCATAATTTAATCCATAAGAGTAGAGATAAATAATAACATAAAATGGAGACAAATTACCCATATCGACAAGAGTGCACAAATATGAACATAAATTGACACATTCATGTCATCATAAAATCTTACCAGCATTTAAAATAATAGTATTTGAAATACCAATTTATTGAATCCATTTCTCCAACTCCGGTCTCTAATAGCTCTTTACAATGCCTGAGCTTCTACTTTCAAAGGCAAAGCTACGATAGTGCAAAGTATATTCATTATACATAACTCAGAATGTAAAAGAAAAACCTCAATAATCTCCAAAACTGAGATTTCCTCTCCTCCCTCCTACAAATCTAAATCCCTATTATAGAAGTGCTTTTAGAATTCAAAAATTTCAAAAAGAAGCCCTTAATACATTTTGCAATCTAGTATTTATAATATTTGCAAAGGAATTCTTTACAAGAAAGTTTGTTGAAGAAGAGATTTTCTCAATCAATTTTCATCTACTAAAAATTCCATTCTTTAATTGATGGAGCATTTTCATTGTTTGAGATCTTATTCACCTTATCTATTCAACTGTTTTCCTACAAAAACAAATCAAAACAAAATTAAAATGTAAAAATAAAATCAAAATGACAAATCTAGAATTAAAGCAGATGTAATCAAATTTAATTAAATAAATAATTTAAAAGGAAATCCAAGCTTTCCATTGATTCCTATGATGATCTAATTGGCCAAGGATATCATTGACGAATGGATTTGCATTCAGAAGAGGCTTGGGCAAATGAAAGTGCAGAAAATAAAACTCAGGAAAATTACTTTTATTCAAAATTCAGAGCTTGATCTTCTACTAGATTATCGACAAAATTAATGATCAGATTGTTAATGAAACTTCCTTTGAAATGTTCTCGATGATTTTATATTTCCAGTGAGCCATCCTGGGGCTCATTTGGCCAAGTAAAACTTAATCTATGAGTCTCCAAAGTCGATGAGTCAAAACTGCCAAAATTATGGAAATTCTATTACCCAGGCAAAAAAATTAGAGTTTGTTAATTAAATTCTAGTCCTAAATTAGGTTTTAATTATTAATAATTAATTATAATTTAATTATTAACTA
>APFE030726862.1:166091-183539 GCA_000404065.3 Pinus taeda | reverse complement strand
ACCCCCTTAGCTCTTGTACTAGCTGATGTACTAGTACGTAGGTGCTAACCTACAGAAGGCTACAACCCTCTCTTTCTTCCTCTAGGTACCACGTTTCATAAATTTTCAGACTGGATACTCCTGAAGCACAACACCATAATCTGAAGGCCATGTTTCATCCAATTTTCATACTGGACCCATCAATATTATTGAAGCACACAATCAATCAACACTAGCATCATCAATCACTAAATCACCTAATACTGAATCACTGAAACCCTGTCAACAAAATGCAATCACCAGAACACAAAGTAGAACTCTGCAACAATATTTAGAATCAACCGTATCATCCAAAATCATGCATCAGAGTGCATACGCTACTTGGAAGTGCTGACCCAGCATGTATACACAACGTCACCAAGGTGAACCAGCGTATATGTCATTAATTACTTACTTATAACTTCACTCCACTTCTTGACTTCAGACATACCTAGGTCATTGCATATACAAAGATAATATGTATGTTAGCAACTAGATCTAGTTCATCAGATCACATAAAGATAATTCATTTTGATCTTGATCCATTATAGATCTCATCCATCAATACTGAAGCTAAACATAATCAACCAATTTGAATATGTAGAATACTAACACCAGTAGACAGTCATCAGAAGTCATAAACAACCAGAGACACCTGTAACTTCAAACATCATAGCTCATATGGTATACGCTACATAGATGTATCTAACTTGCTTATGGACGCACTTTTATCATAGTCAACCAACATATATGTCTGTAAATATTAATTCATGATTTGCAGCTATTCCAAACTTGAGTTATACCTAGATCATAACATTTTGCAGAACATTACATGCACCAATATACAGATCTAGACTAAACAAGATCAAATCATGTAAAGATGATTTATTCCAAGCCATTAGATCTCGATCTATCCTTAGATCTTGTTCTCCATCAACTACTGAGGTTCCTCCTTAGGTTAGGTCAAGCAAATCATCATGAACCCATAACTTGCATACTGGATCTCATACTTCATTAGATATTCAAGCCTTTCTCAGTGCCTTTGCTTAATGATCTTCTTCTTCTTTTATAGTCTTAGGCCTTACTCAATACCATGGTCCAAAACCATTGAGAACCAATTATAGGGACCCAATACCTGGGTTGAACACTTCGAACACAATACCAAGGACCAAAACCATAGGTCAAAATACCATAGACCCAAAAATAAGCTTTCCCACATGTACACACTTTTCTGTGCATGAAAGTGCGTGCACACGCACACACGACTTTTGATCAGCAATCCCGCATGTATACACGCCTTTGTATATAGTGAACCTGCGTGTATAACCTATGTGTATACACTACTTGGTATATAGCGAACCTGTGTATATACGTGACTTGGTACACAGTAAACCTGCGTATAACCTGCATATGTACCCGACTTGATATATAGTGAATCTGCGTATATACTCTTCTTTCTTCATTCTTTGTAGTTTGATCATCAAACCTTTGCTACTGACCTGCTACACTATGATCTATCATCTGTGTGAGTTGCTATCAAGGACAACACTTGTACCATAATGCCAACAATCTCCCCCTTTGGACGTGATGGCAAAGCTAACTTGTTGTACTGAGAATTATCATCTGATTCCTTTGAGCTGTCCTGCATCCCATGTATTATGTCACATTTGATATCTCTTCTGTAGATTCATCTAGTTATATATAAGTGAGTTGTTCTTCTACGAGTGGGTTTCCATCAAGTACAACACATGCATCATAATGCCAACAATCTCCCCCTTTAGACTTGATGGAAACAACACCAAATCACTCTCCCCCTTTGACATCAAGGGCAAAGGGCAGACCAATATATTCTCTTTCCTTGATAAACATTTCGCTGTCCATACTCCTCCTGAGTACCTGCTGAAATATCTGAATGAGCTCCCCCTTTCTATATGCCAAGGTGTACCAATCTATCCATGCTTCCTCTGAGTACATGCTGAAATCTCTGCTCTGCTAAAGTGTGTTGTTCATGCTCCCCGTGACTGTAAGCAAGGTCTGCAAAAAGATGTTCTACAAGAGGAACATGACTCTATCATAAATGACCTTCCTATCACCAAGGACTCAGACATACATCCATCCCAAAACCTAGTCGAGATATACCAATATTGACTCATCCACCCAACAAAGTGGGGATATGCCAGATACCAAATGGTTGTACATGACTAAAATATTACATCATCCTTCCCATGCATAGTGGGGGTACAAATCAAATCATATGATCAAATGACTACAATAGATAGAGGCAAACTATTACATCATGAGTCTTTATATGACATTTATAAAAGAGGCCAAACGTCTAAATAAGATCATGATAGTCATCAACAACTATCATACACAATGTATGATCTACTCCATAAACATCTATCAACAACATCTAGACCAACAACATGTATATATAAGTCATCAAGGTATGTCCGCATCAACTCATCCTTTTGAACATAATTTTGCATATGACATACAGAATCATTCACATTATATCATATGTGAAAAACACCATAACCATCTCATCAACATCGAGATCTGCATGATCCAAGTATCATCACTTGGGAACATCTACATCAATCAACATAAGTAAGTATCAACCTATCATCCTATAGGTAAGAACTCATCATCATCATGCCTCCAACAATGCAACTTTGAGTAATCATCCATGTATCATCACTATGTATCTTGAGCTCAAGATCATTTGTCAAGACTTCTTGATATCATCAATAGCAACAATCCTCATTCCCAAGAACTATAGGAATCCTGCATCATAACTATATTATATGATCTTTATGCATATGACGACATCAGCATATGAGTGACTCATCATCAAGCAATGAAGATGTGTATTCAAGCTTTGTACTTCTCCTTATCCTTATGAAGATCACCACGTAAGCACCATATATGCATGATCAGGGAATCAACCACAAATCTGATCTGAACATCAACTATGTAACCCAAAGAATCATATGAGATTTTGTCATGGACAACTCATAACCATATCATAGCAAGATATATCATTTAGCCATATAAGAATCATCACCAAGGACTACTAACCATGATGCCAACAATGCATTATTAAAAGAATATGCTCCCCCTGAACCTGTGCCATCTTGCTTACTGTTAGATCTAATCATGCATATATCAGCAAGAAGTATCAAGGCATCATCATCATTAATTTAGGACCAAAACAATTTTAAACATCTTACAAGTGTCAAGACATTTCCACACATCATTAGCAGATTGTAACCATTATCAAACAACGTAAATAATGGACTAAAACATATCAGACCCTTTTTCCTGAGTTTGTCCCTACTGTTTTTCCTCAAACTAAGATATATGCGACTGTGTAGTAACTAACTCGCATATATACGCGACTTACCTTTATGAAACTTGTGTATGAGATTTAGGACACTGAAGTTTTACACTTTCAACTCCCTCTAAGTCTGCTATGTCTGTATATTATGTTGTGCCACATCTTTTTGACTGTACTTCCTTCTTCTTCCATATCTTCAAGTGTGATGATGTTTTCTCCTTTTGGTATGGTGCCCGTACTTTGTTCCTGCACTCCTTTGCTAGATGTCCAAGCTTGTTACATGCATAACATCTTACCTGTTTCATATTCCTTCTATAGCAATCAACAAATCTGTGACCAAACATATTGCAAGCAAAGCAATATCCCTTGAAGTACCTGGAACGTGATGATCTTTCTGTGTGATGGTCTTGAACCATTCTTCTTCTACATCTGGCTGCAACATGTCCAATATTATGACATACATAACATTCAACATTGTTCATCAGAGGAGTAAAATATTTTCTTTGAATAATTTCTTTCCTTGGTTGTTGATGGGGTTCTCCTCTCATATCCTTGTCAACTATTTTAGATTTCTCATTAGAGTTCCTTGCCTCCCCTTGTGAGCTAGATTCATCTTCAACAGATTCATAAAAACCAATGCCAGTTTTGATAGAAGGATACCTTTGACTACTAAGAATATCATCCAAGATCTTAGTACTATCTTGAAATCGTAAGAGCTTATCCTTTTCTTCTAAGTTATCTTTTAGAATATTTACCTCAAGTTGATGTTGCTCCTCCTTTTCATGATACTGCTTCTTCATGTTTTCTTCAACTTTTCTTCCTTCTTCCAACTGATGTCCTAGTTCAAGAACTTCGTTTTCTTGTTTTTCAAGAGCTTGGAGTAGTTCTTTATTCTTCTTATTTTATTCTTCAAGATCTTCTTTTAGCGAAAGGATTGTAGCTTCAAGACTTTCATAGTAACTGGATCTATCTCTGAGTTTCTTGATTGTTGTGCTCCTTTCATTGACTTCATTTCTTAATGATGTCACTTCATCCTGCAACTGTTGACATTGATCTTCCGTGTCCTTGAATAACTTCCTTACCTTGTTTCCTTTCTCTAGTTGAGCTTTTAGTTTGGTAGCTTCTTCTTTGAATGCACATTCCCTTTTGTTCAATAGATCTTGTTGATCTCTAATTTTTTCTGTAAGCCTTTTAAATTGTGCCTCTATTTGATATCCTTCTTTCTCACCCATAAGAGAAAATTTAGTTGTTTCACTATCACTTTCATCATCTTCAGAAGGATGAATAAATCTATCACCAGAGGATAACAAATTCATAGCTGACAGTTCTTTTTCTTGTTCATCTTCATTCTAAAGTGATTTTGAATCTGAAGTGCTTCTTCCACATATTCCCCAATCAATTCTCCCACTGTCATATCTCTTCTGAGATGTCTACTTCTTCTTAGGCACTTTTTTCTTAAGCTTATTTCCCATTGATCTACGGATCTCCTTCAAGTGATCAAGCTTCTACCAAAGGACCTGCTCCGATACCAATTGTTGAAAATAATACTGAGAGGGGGTGTGAATCAGTATTATCAAATCAATATAACTTTTTCATTTCCATATTAAGATTCATATACGCTACTTCAGTTAAGTCAAAACGCGTGTATACGCAACTGTGTGTAATGCAACAAGTGTATATCCAGTAAACTTATGATTCAGTTAGTTGATCCTTAATGAGTGCATCAGAACATTATTAACCATATGAATAGTAAACACGAGTAGTAAAATGGAATAGATCATCACACACAAGAAGCACACATGAACACCATGATGTAAGGTGGAAACCCAATGTGGGTGAAAACCACTTGTTGCAAGTCGTCTCATATTATTTTTAATAAGAAACTTCTTTTTACAATGGTTCTTTAGTGGTGTAGTCTTATAGCGGTACACCAGCTTCTACCTGCAGAAGGCTACAACCCTCTATCATTCTCCAGACTCTCCTGGAAGGGAGCTACAAACCCCTTATCTCTTGTACTAGCCGATCCATTTACTAGTACGTAGGTGCCAACCTACTAAAATGCTCCAACCTTTACCAATTTTCCAGCTACTACTGGAAGGGAGCTACCACCCCCTTAGCTCTTGTACTAGCTGATGTACTAGTACGTAGGTGCTAACCTACAGAAGGCTACAACCCTCTCTTTCTTCCTCTAGGTACCACGTTTCATAAATTTTTAGACTGGATAGTCCTCAAGCACAACACCATAATCTGAAGGCCACAATTCATCCAATTTTCATATTGGACCCATCAATATCATTGAAGCACACAATCAATCAACACTAGCATCATCAATCACTCAATCACCTAGTGATAAATTACTGAAACCCTGTCAACAAAATGCATCACTAGAACACAGAGCAGAACTTTGCAACAATATTCAGAATCATCTGTATCATCAAACACCATGCATCAAAGTGCATACGCTACTTCGAAGTGCCGACCCAGCGTGTATACGCAACTTCACCAAGGCGAACCAGTGTATATGTCATTAATTACTTACTTATAACTTCGCTCCACTTCCTGACTTCAGACATACCCAGATCATTACATATACAAAGATAATATGTATGTTAGCAACCAGATCTAGTTCATTAGAGCAAATAAAGATAAGTCATTCTGATCCCGATCCATTATAGATCTCATCCATCAATACTGAAGCTAAACATAATCAACCAATCTGAATATGCATAATACTGACACCAGTTGACAATCATCAGAACTCATCAACAACTAGAAACACCTCTAACTTCAAACATCATAGCTCATATGGTATACGCTACTTAGATGTATTTAACCTACGTATGGACGCACTTTTATCATAGTCAACCAACATATATGTCTGTGAATATTCATTCATGATTTACAGCTATTCCAAACTTGAGTTATCCTGAGATCATAACATTTACAGAACATTACATGTGTCAGTATACAAATCTAGACTAAACAAGATCAAACCATATAGAGATGATTTATTCCAAGCCATTAGATCCTGATATATCCTTAGATCTTATTCTCCATCAACCACTGAGATTCCTCCTTAGCTAAGATCAAGCAAATCATCATGAACCCATAACCTACATACTGGATCTCATACTTCATCAGATATTCAAGCCTTTCTTGATGCCTTTGCCTAATCATCTTCTTCTCCTTTTATAGTCTTAGGCCTTACTTAATACCATGGTCCAAAACCATTGAGAACCAATGCTAGGGACCCAATACCTAGGTTAAACACTTCAGACGCAATACCAAGGACCAAAGCCATAGGTCAAAATACCACAGACCCAAAAATAAGCTTTCCCACATGCATGCACTTTTCTGTGCATGAAAGTGCGTGCATACGCATACCGAATTTTGATCAGCAATCCCACGTCTATACGCGCCTTTTTATATAGTGAACCTGCGTGTATAACCTACATGTATACCCTACTTGGTATATAGCAAACCTGGGTATATACGTGACTTGGTACACAGTGAACCTGCGTATAAGCCACATATGTACCTGACTTGGTATATAGTGAACCAACATATATACTCTTCTTTCTTCATTCTTTGTAGTCTGATCATCAACTCTTTGCTACTGACTTGCTGCATTATGATCTGTCATCTGTGTGAGTTTCCATCAAGGACAACACTTGTATCATAATGCCAACACCACAACATCTCTTAAGAGACTCAAACCCTTTCACAGATGCACCTATAACTAAATAATAGCTAATGTATCTATCAAGTACAAGTTCATGAACATATCATGAATCCACATACTGTCAAAGAAAATCAAGATTAAGAATGCTTTATGTATGGAAAGCACTCATTCGTTTGGAATTAGGTTTTCGAAGCATATGAAAAGGAATTCTTCCCTGATTCCTTTCTTTTACCTTTAGTCTGCTATAACTGAGTCATAGGATATACTGTCACGTCACCCAACTATTAGTTATATAAACACATCAATTATTACCTCGTCACACTAATACGAAGCATGTTTCCTACAAATGCTCACACATGTCAACCACATGTTCAAAGTATCAATACAATCATATCTATCAATTGGAAATCAACTTTACAAACAATCATGTCATAATCAGCAGTCAACTCATAGTCATTAGACATAATGCTACTACTATCAGCTACTGTGCTCAAGTACATATCACCTGTCTCAACATATATGTGTTAGTAAAATCATATTAAAGCAATATCATTGGAATGCATACTCATATTATGAAATTCATCAAACATTCGACCCGCTTGCAAACATACCATGTTAAGTAAATCAACTAGGCACCGAAAACTCAAACACCAAATAGACATTATAATCAAACAACTAAGCACCAAATATACGACATAAGAAAACTCATACCTTAGTGTATATTAGGGGAGGCTATCTTGTCTACAAAATAAATCTAGGTTAGCACGATCCAACTTCACAATGTATCAACTCAACATAAACCATGATATCCATAATAGTAACTAACTAACTTGTTCACGTCATAGTTCATAAGGATTTTTCATTCATGCATAAAAATCACATATGTATGGTCAATCTAGATTAGTATGACACCATATCATCAATATGTCAGCCCATACCTGAATATCACAACCATAACAATCTACATAGGTCAAACTAGGTTAACAAAATACATATAACATCAAGAACTTCAATCCAATGAACATAACCATCACACATATGACCAATCCAGATTAAAATATCAATATCTCAATAAAATAACCCTAATCATCAAGTTGATAGAATATAACAACAATTTAACCTATAAGATATTTCATCAGCAACATATAACATAATCGTTAAGTTATCTAACCTAAAACAACAATACCAATGCGTACAACAATAGATTACAATTGTTCATGATTACCTGACACATGTCCATATGACTATCCTAATCAAATATCATCTATTAGGTACATAACTGTAGCATCAAAACACATGTACATAAACTAATGTATATAACCCTAATTCATATAACAATCCGTAACCTACATACTTGCATTCCCAACATACAAACCTGTATGATGACATTCTCTTGCCTTGAGGTCCAATGATACAATTTCACTTTAATGATCTGCACCTCCTATTCTATCTCATCAAACACATTAACATCACGACATCCAATAGCACAATGATGACCTAAATTTCATACAATGACTTTATAAAGCATGTTTGACCTACTATTCAAACTATAACCAAGATCATACATGCATAACAACTATATAGACATATAACAAATGAGTAACAGACCATATACACATCGTTCTGGCTAGAGAACAATCATTAATGCATCACCATATCAAGCACAAAAACTATGACCTCATGCATGACAACAACCACTACCCGATTGCACGTATTTCCACACGTAACCAAAAATGTGCATAAGCAATGCCAAATCAACCACACATATCAATAGGAACATGTAGTCAAACATAAGTGATCAATTCTTGTAATCAACCTACAAGACTGATACATATAAGAAAGCCTACAAGAATGTAACCTAACACACAAGGATGTAAGTAGGCGACATAAGATCAACATATAAGTGACATATAACCATATGCAACTAATCACGTACTCATTGAAAATACATTTCGAAAAATAAAAATCAAATTCTCCATGATAACCACACTACAACCCTAATCAATCATCAAGGAAATGCAAAAATCACATGAAATGCAAGTGTAAGAGATACACATGCAATTGAAATGCAAGCATCACCAACACATTCAACCCATCTAGTCCAAGAAATGAACCATGCTTTAATACCACTCCTCACACATCCACTAGAGTAACCATACCAACTAGTAAACATGAGACTAGAGGCTAATATGATTAGATTGGACATCCTAGATTACTTTAATGAAGTGGAATTGGTGAATCATCACACATAGTCATCAAACATCATCCATAGAACCCTTAGTAGACAAGTCAGCCACTCAAACAACCTGTCACTAGGTCCCACTATTGTTCTGGACCTCTGAGGCCATAGCCACTCTCATGCTATGGGCATAGGATAAACCAAAAAACCCAAAGTCCCTCTCATAGGTCTGCTTGCCAGAGACAGTGGACCAAAATTTCGAGTTCTATGCCAATGACCCAAGGATTTAGGCCACTTTTTTAGTCTCAGATCCTAGGCCACTACCTACAATGGAATGATAGCTTGAAATCAAGAAAAGTACAGGGGAACAATGAAGAAAAAACAATAAACTCAGCAAGACCTTAACAAGACCCTTACTAGCCATGACAATTATTTTGTCAAACATATCATCGACATGTAACCTACATGTGTAAACAAGAGAATTAAGTGTAGGGATCTCATACTTATCTGAGAATCTCTATAAACCATTGTTCCCTCATTCCATTTGCTGCATATTCATCTATTAGGTCATAAACACATTATCCATTCATATATACATAAAAGCATGCTGAGTTCCATACATAGTTGTTGTCACAAAATGTACATATAACCAACATAATAGAAACAAAAATACCATAAACATGTAAACCATAAAAATCCATATATACACTAGTACATTTAGACATGAAAATGATGGGAATATATTTCTTTTCAATCAATGTAATGAACTGACTCAAGATGGGACTACAACGATCCATCCAACCATAGAATGGATAAGCCAATTATCTCTTCTCCCTTTCACCCCTCTACCATGTTTCAACCATGAATGTGGGACTCAAATCAAAAGAACTCAACGAGGGCATACCAAGGCTAAACCTCCTCACCCTCATCAACAAGAATTAGACTCTATCATAATCCATCTTGGATCACTAGGCTAACGCAATGAACACATCATAAAAATATTTAGCATGATATCTACCCGATCACTAGGCCAAACAAGCTTGGATGCCACCAAATTTCTCCACCTACACTGTGAGGAATTTCCATGTCTCCTCATCTCTCAGCCTTTACTGCAATCCCAACCTGGATCACTATACCCTATACTGAGACCCACTCTCTAGGATTTACCACATATCCCAAACTCAATATTACTAGGCTCAATGGAGAGAAAACCACCTCTATTATTTACGATATATCCTACTATTCACCTGCAAGGATTCCTGGGCCATCCGAGGAAACAAGATATCCAACTTTACAACCCACAATTTGATTCAGGGGATACTAGGCCATGTGTTCCATGATTTCAGAGGTCCACCTCACTGAGGTTCAAATCTATCCAGCAATCCATCTCAGCCAAAACATCATAACCCCATCACACCATGGCTATTTAGAAATAGAAAGACTAGGTAAAAAACACTGTCACACCTGGAAAAACCCATGCCATGATAGAAAATAACCACATGCCATACCATTCATTCCAAATATAGTAAGGAAAACACACATGCAATTCGATACTGTAATGAAGCCTATTATAGTTGCTTAATCCTACCTTTCCCTTCTTGGTCCTTGCTTCCTCTTGCCTTCTTTTCCTTTTCGATCCCATGCATAAGAAAAGAAAAAACTTGAGCCAAGAGCTTACATTGATTAAGAGCTTAACATTGAAAAGTAGTAGCCTACCAACTGATGCTAAGAAGTAGTTTATCAATGAGGCCTCTAATTTATTTCTCCATTACTTTACTTCAATTTCCTCATCACACGCAACTTGTGAACTTTCACCTTTATCTTCTCCTAATTTCCATTATTTTCATAACTAATTGTGCCAAAAATTGCATTTTTCCTTTCCAAACCCTTAGCCATTGCTTTTTCCAATTTCCTTAGCAAGGAATAACCAAATGAACACCCCCTAGGATGTCTTGACCAACATACAACTTGGAATAGGTGTCTCGTTAACCATGGTTATTTTTTTCTACCTATATTTCATGGAATTTTCACCAGGGCTGTTACATCCACACAATGAGATAGGTTCTAAACAATAGGGTATAAGCTCTTAAAAATGAGCTATGTTTCATACAATAGGATTTAACCTCCTTGAAATGAGCTAAGTTCTGCACAATTGACTAAGTTTCTTACTTCCGCACAATAGGTTAGATATTTCACACAAAATTTATTAGTTGTTTTCTCGATAATTATGTATTCACTTTCCAATAATAAAATTAATTATGTATTCACTTTCTAATAAAAAATAAAATAAATAGCTCCACACAATGACCCTCAACTATCCACAATGAACTAGGTTTTAGAGAATTGACTATAAACTCCACATAATAAGCTGAGTTTTTCATAATAGGCTATAAGCTCTGTAGAATTAGCTAAGTTGCACATTTTTTTACATAGTGTTTTCTCGATAATGATGTATTCATTTTCTAATATTAAAATAAAATAAAAAGCTATGGAAAATGACCTAAGTTCCACATAATAGGATATAGGTATGCACAATGAGTTAGGTTTTGAAAAATAGGCTATGCACAATAGGATATAAGCTCCATACAATGAGTTAAGTTCCACACAGTAGGCTTAGTTTATTGCACAAAAGTTATTAGTTGTTTTATTGATAATGGCGTATTTGTTTTCCAATTATAAATTAATATATATAGCTCGACACAATTTTTGATATAATTTCAATTATAAATAATTAGGCATATGTTCGCAAGTTAAAATGAGTTGTATTGTGCTAAATATATTTCTTCACAGAGCTATTCATTCTTTCATATAAGTGTTAGTAAACCCTTATTCAAGCGTGTATTTTTCACTAGCATTTTCTTGTTATTTCCACCTCTGTAGAACATTTTTCACAAAATTAGTAATGGTTTTTGCATTTGTGCAGAGAGGACTGCATTTCATCCACATTTCTTGTTCCACATTACTTGCTTCACACAACAACGACTCCACAAATTTTTCCATACATGATATATCTATACATGTAACTATATTGTGTAAAGAGGTCCAGAGTTCATCCATTAAAGGATTTTATTGCTAATATTTTAGTAAGCAATTGACGTATACAATATTATTGGTGGTATTCATATCTCTAAATATCCTCTTTTATTTGTGTGGAGGTGTTCATATTTCATCCACACTACTTGCTCCTCACAACTACATTTGCAAATCTTGTCTCTTATGTGCTACATCTAGACAGATAAATCTATCATGCAGATAGGTCCACCTTTTCTGCACTTATTTGTCCACAATTTTTTTTTAGTACATTTTATATGTGGAAATACCACTAGAGTGAACAACTATTTTAGTAAATGGTTAATGCATATGAAGTTATTCCTAATATTTTGTATGTTTCGAACATCTTCTTGTGCGTAAGTTCTCTTTGTATAGATATCCACACTTTCCATTAAGTGTTAATATTATTATTAATATTTTAGCTATAAGTAATGCATATTAGTAGTCAATTTATTAAAATTTATGTGGATAATAACATTGCTTATGTTCATATTACTGATAATATTTTATTGTAAATAATGTTTTGAAGATCTATTTGTTTATGCTCTTGTGCAAAAATGTCTTTTTTGGTAGATGTACACACTTTGAACTAAACATTTTATTGCTAATACTTTAGTTATAGATAACTCATATTAGTAGTCATGTGAGTAAAGGTAGTGCAGAGTGCACACAAAGTTTTGTACAGAATCACATTTCATTTATTAAAATCTTTTTTTTTTTAGCAGAAGAAGTTTTCAAGTTTTCATTGTGCGGATGATAATTTTTTTATGTACATATTAATGATAATATAATAATTGTAAATAATGTATAGTACTGTTATTTAAGTAAATTTCAATTGTAAATAATGTTTCAAATTAGCATATGTGCGGAAGTGTAGGCAAAGTCCATTGTGGAGATGAAGCTTTCAATGTGTGAATCCCTGAACTTGGTTCTTTAGTATTAAATAATTGTAATAGCACTAAAGAAAATGTTATAATTATATGATTGTTACTAATAATTTAGTCATTAATGATGTGTATCTACCTATCTTTATAGATAATTAAGTGGCATCAACATTTCACCCGCAGTTCTATCATCTCATGATTTCTCTACATAATGTCATTTTTACAACTTCTTTCATGGATGTTAGAGTCTGCTAACATTCACATGGAAGGAATTTGTATTTTTTGTTTGCAATAACATTGAGATATCAAGTCGACTAATATGATATTGTTGTGAATATTTTAATTATAAATAATGTTTTAATTGCTAATATTTTAGTGTTAAACACTCTATATTTTCATTTGCAATATTTTAATCATAAGTAATGCATATATTCATACTTTGAAATATTAGTAGTATGATATCATTGGACAAAAGCCTTATGTATGGTTATGTGACAGTCTATTGCATGTAGGAAGCTTTCAAGCTTTGATTCTGTCAACACTCACATTTCACATTAAAGGCTTTATAGATTTTATTCTAGGAAATGATATGTAAGTGTTTATTTTGGTTGCAAAAAGGTTCAAAGATAATGTGCTATATCACTTTTCATTTACCAAATTTGATATCATATATTATAATCGTTATCTGTGTAGTATTACATTAGTTCTTATAACATATTTTATTAGGTGATTACTGTATAACATGTCTCGATAATTGGAAGTGTCAGTATGAAATAGATGAGACATTAATTATTTCAATGAACATAGATCATTTAATATCTACATATTGCGAGAAAGGAAAAACGGCATTCAAGTCATGAATTGAGATGTAGGTTTTGAAGTTACCTTTTTCAAAGTAAAATTTTGGTGGTAGCATGGAAAGTCTACATGGTAAATCTACTAGGTATGTGTTATTTCAGTGAATAATTACGGAAAAAACAATATTTATTGGAAAACAGTTTTAGTTTATGAAAATATAATCCAATTTATGATTTTAATAAAATAATATGTCAACATTGATTTTTAAAACATGTAATGCAAATTAATCATGAAACATAATCATGTCAATTACATTACGTCAAATTGGAATTTAAGTAAAACATTTATAATTTAAAGTAACGACTTTTACAATAGTCTTTTGTCATTAAACTTCATGCATGTCTGTACTATAAACATTGATAATCAATACTAGTTAGTTGTTATCATTGAAATTGATAATAGATATATGTCGTTCCAAAACTTAAATATCAATTTGTGATATAGATGACTTATTTCCTCTAACACATTACATATATTCTTGTTTCTTGTAAAACAATTTGTTAATGTTTGTTTTGTTCTGAAACTGTTAAGTGTTTTAAGGTATTGCTTAATAATTTTTCTATTGTCTTTTCATTTGTTACTAACACTCATGAAATGAATCGAAGAAATAATGGTAGTGGTATAGAGGAAGATGTACATGTAGGAAGTGACGATATTTTAATGCTTAGCAAATATATTTTATTGTTAATATATAAAATACTAGAACTTCAACAAATTCTTAGAGTATCAAAGATGAACTAGATATGGTAAGAACATTATAAGGAGAGTTATTGCAAATAAAAAACAAAAGAATCAATTCTTGATTATGATAGCCTAATCAATACAGTGGTTAATTCACTAAAACAATGGTTAATTAACAGAGAAGGCGTTATGAGGGCTTTTTCTATTTGGTGAATAGATTTTCAATTTCAGTATGTTCTAAAGGCTATGTATTGTAATATTGTCAACATACTTAATGAAAATAAACATATGAGATTACTATGGCTTACAAATCTATGTATAAATATAATATATTTTATAAGCTATATAAGTTTAGAAAATCATTTGAGCTTTGTATGACAAGTTATTTAGATCTTTATTTAAATCTTGTATGGAGTAACTCCTTAAATATGAATAAAATATTAATTTTGTAAACAAGGAAGATTGGTATTAATGCAATGTCACCAGGCCTTAATACTTATAGAACTTGAAAATTTTATAAATCAATAAAACAATTCAAAAAAATGATAACAAGGGCAAAGAAATATACGACATAAGATAACAGAAAACGTAGATCCAGAAGAGAAGAAAGTAGTTCATTGTATGACGTTTATGTACAATGTCATAGTAACATTTGAATTAGTAAAAAAAAAATATTGTTGTTGTAATGATTTGATTGCTAATAGTTTTTTTACATGGGCATAGTATATTGATTGATAATGCCAAATCATATTGCAATTGTGCAGTAAAACGAAAGAGATATTAGGATGCCTGACAATGTAATGAGCATACACTGTGTCGATGTCGAATTTATTAACAACTTAAACAAATAAACTTGTAAGTTTATACATAAAATTATGTTTTTATGTTCTATCATAAATGTGCCATGCATTTTGAAGTTGCTCAAGATTCATGAGAATTTGTTTTGTCTGCAATATATTGGTCATAGGAGATTTATTGTAGTGTAGGTAATTTGTTTTGTATTGTGAAATCCCTCATAATACACTACTTTTTAGTCCTATCAATGGCACATATGATGCAATTTAGATGATGAAAATAAACAAAGCCAAAGTGCTTCTTATAGGTAGTGCAATAAAGTAAAGTATCATTTATTATTCTAGAAATTATGATTGTAGTATTGTATTTTGCACATAGAATTTCGAATGGTGTTGTATATATGCGATCCTTGAAAATGTTGTAAAATTATAATAGAAAATAGACACTTAGTGACACAAAATCAAATGTTTTTCTTATTTTCTGTTCTTCATCCATGTCAATTTAAACAATATGATATAGCTTGTCATGCATATTTTACTTGGTGAGAAAAGAAACTTTCTTAGACTGTCATCCTTTTTTCCTATGTTCATTGTATAAATCAATGTCGACTGTGATGCACGAAAATATATTTATTATTTTTTAACTAAATATTTTAGCAATATCACCAGAAAAATGTTTTGTTGCAAATATCTTTGGATTGTAACACATGAGAAAACAAGTTTATCATGTACTTGAACATGATACATATGCAACATTTGTAAAAAGATACATGAAAACCATACAATATATGATGAATAATTTTCTCTCCAAGCATTGAAATATACAAATTTTTTTTTCAATCAACTTCATAACAATAAAACATCTAAATAAAACAAATTTTAATGTAACTTTGTTCTTTCTCCATTGTTTTCTTTCATTTCCAGAACATATTAAGTTATTGTTTGTGTTTCCATAATATAAATAAATACAATTGTGCCGACTAGAAATACATTGTCCTTGCATGGAAGATTTCCAATTGTCATGTTTGGAAAAAATATGTACTATGCACAAGCATGACAAATATTTTCTACACTCCTATAAGTATTTAGAAAAATAGTTTTCTCATAATAACCATAAGCGTATTTATGATCTGGAATATTTTCTAAATCTTTAATAAAAACAACAACAATTGCAATAAAATCTAACTCATGTTATTTGATTAACGATTTTGGCAGAAGCAAGGCTATTGTCATTTTCACTTTCTTATCTGTTAACTCACATGAAGTATTTTTTTTCACTTATTTGTTTTGTCTCAAAATGCTCGATATGTGACCAAGGCAATTCCACAATTTTTTTTCTAGTTATATTTTTACTGATATCTTCGACCAATAATGGCATTGACTTCACATCATTTTGCTTAATTATAACCATTGAATTGAAATATTTACCTTGTTTTTCTAGGAAAAAGTAAAGCAAAGAATAGAAAAACGAAGGTAGGTAAGAAAAAAGAGGAAAAAGGGGAAAAATGATAGAAAGTTAATTGATTTTGCATAGAAGTACCTATTTTCATTTATCTATTTGATAATTTCCATTGATTATGTTTTTTTTAATGCAACATTTGTTTTTGTGGTACTGCTCATTGTTATGTCCACACTCACATCCATGTCTTTTGTGACATCATTTGAATTTGATAAATTTTGTCTGTTCACAAATATTACATGGAAACCATTACTTAAATCAACACTATAATTGAAACTAAGTAACAATTGTCTAAATAAAACAAAATAAGATAAAAAAATTTCATTAGGAATGTACAAAATCACTACATGGATTTTAGTTTTAGAAAATACGAAAGAAATGTTCAAAGTACTTTGTTCATGTAATTGTTCTTGGGAATACTAATCTCTAAGTATCATATGTTTCCTGGAAATTAAAAAATAAAATGATTTTAGGTATAGTACGTTAAAAAATATGTCCAAAA
>APFE030726862.1:153764-165119 GCA_000404065.3 Pinus taeda | reverse complement strand
TTGAACATTAAATGTTTATCTGTAAAATTAAATCGTTAGTGATTTTCCTTTAAGATTGATGCAATCATGTATTCGGTGAATCCACACAGATGCGAGACATATGTTTTCCTAATTGTGATGATTGTTCCCAAAATCAAACTTTTAACTAATTTTTTAAAGTCTCATAAGCCCTAACCAAAGAAAATAATCTTTAGACCTCTAACCATTATAGAGCTACTTTCTCGATATCTAGAAGTTGCAAATAAAGATCCAAATCGAACAACTGCCTCAACTTTTTAGCTAGTGCCATTACAATTTTCTATAGATTGGATAGAAAAATGAAGATGAAGCCGAAGATGGAGTCATCAATAGTATTGTGGAGGAAGTGCTTCACCTTGTAATTGAGGCACTCATACCACACAGAGGCCACTGATAAGTTTGACCCCTATGTTCGATGCTTGTTGATTTCCAATATGTAGGTAATGTTCATCAAGCATGCAAATGTATAACTAGATGTGACCATAAGTTATTGTGACAAACAATGATATTATTGGCAATATTTTAAGTGCAAATAATTATTATGTTCGTATTTTTGAATATGTTTCAAACTACCCATATGAAGGTAAGTGTGGAAGAACATGAGGTGGGGAGGAAGCTTTTAATGTGAAGATCGCCCTACTAGGACATAAAGATTAATTGATAATAAATTTAGCATTAAGTTAATTCATATTACTCAATAATATTATCTATTCTTAGGTTATTGATAATAACTACTTGAAAATAATGCATATTAATGATATTCATTTATATATATTCTAGTATTAAAAATGCATACTTTATACTTATATTATCGATAATATTTTGGTTGTAAATAATTTATATATTTGTATTTTGAAATATATTTCAAATTAGGCATTTCTGTGGATGTGTGGAAGAAGTCCATTGTACGGTGAAAACTTTCAATGTGCTGTTCATCGCACTTGGAACTAAAAGGATTTTATTGCTAATAATTTAGTATTAAACAATGCATATTTGTTATTTGCAATATCACCAATGAAAATGGTAGGCTTATATGATATTGTTTCTAATATTTTATTAAACGATTTTATTGCTAAAATTTTCATATTAAGTAATGTATATTTCTTGGTCGTAATAGCACCAAGGTAATCGCTAGAATAGTATGATATTTTGCTAATATTTTAGTGGAATTTTTATTTCATCCACTTTTATTCAATACATGCTATACCTGGAGATGCTTGGTCAACTACTTCCTTGCCTGTCTTTTTTACTTTGCACACTAAAATCTCTTCACAATGAAACATAATAATATTCATCATTATGCCGCACATACCCCATTCTTCATAAACATTTATACAATATATGATATGAGAATTGAATAACTATCTTTGCACAACAAAATATTAATCGAAAATTTATTCGGAAATTGATAAATATGTCATGATTTGCACAGTCAAAGCTTTACACAAAAAAGCATAATAATAATACCTGATTAGCATTAATAATTTAGCATTAAATTCCATATACACCTATCGTTTAAAATCTACATTGACATGTATAATATTGTTGGTGATATTCAGATTTATGAATATATTTTTGTATTTGTGCATAGAATGTTTTGTTTCATCCAGACTGCCTCTTTTTCACTGCTTACTCCGCATAATGATGACTGCACAGCTTTTTATGTAGGCTCTATATTTTCACAGATAACTCTATTGTCCAGAGAGGTCCACATTTCATCTACTAAAGTCTTTTATTGCTAATATTTTATTAAGAAATTGATGAATGTGATATTAGTGGTGATACTCATATTTTCGAATACTCTTTTTGTATTTATGCATAGAGGTTCATATTTCAACTACATTTTTGTCTTAGCCCATGCTTCTTCCTCACAATAACGACTACAAAATGTCTTTCGTACATGATGTATATGGATACGTACCTCTATTATGTGGAGAGGTCCTCATTTCATTCACATTTATGTCTCATATATTTCATCCACTAAAGGATATTATTGTTAATATTTTAGTAAGCAAGTAATGTATATGATATTATTAGTGATATTCGTATTTCCAAATATATATATTTTTTTGTATTGGTGCAGAGATGTTTTCATTTCATCCACTTTACTTTCTTCACATAACAATAACTCAAAAACTTCTCTCGTAAGTGTTATATTTGAAAACATAACTCTATTGTGCGTAGAGGGACGCATTTCATTCATTATTACTTAATTTTCTCTTCCACCACACTACATACCTTCATAGTAAAAGCTCCACCTAATGAAAGATATAATATTCTTGGTCTCCCAGACATATAGGTTACTGTAAACCATTCATATGATATACAATATGGAATTTATTAATTATTTCTGCATTTGTTCTCCACATAGTTTTTGCACACGCAAAACCACCTCCACATAGTTACTTTCCTACTTAATAACGTTATTCAACCAATAATTGACATTTGAAACTATTATTAATTGAATTAATAGACTTTTCCTAACTAAACACTTTCTTTGTTGATCAATTAAAAGGCATTATGAATTTCTACGTTTCTAATTCCATACATACATCCTTGTCACATGTTCCACACTTTTCTATTCACACAAGAAACGTTATCTAAACAATTTTTTGCTCTTCAAAAAAGTTGATAATTATGATAAAGGTACTTATTTTTTATTTTTCTATTATTAACTAATAAACTACATCGATATTGTCAACAATGTTTCATTGGAAATTCAATTCAGTATATATGAATTATTGCTTGATGATGTTATCCTACTTTGCATTATTTCAAAGAATTAAAATATTAAACATAAAATCGTGATTTTGAAAGAACTGAAATATTAAGATATTAAAGTTAATGTGTATTCTCAAATTAATACAAAATATAAAGCTTTGAAGCTTTGGTTATGATTTTTGAAATAATTAAAATATTAATCTCAACGTATAAACTTTTACTAGTTGAGTTAACTGATAAAACAAGAAGGTTTATTCAAATTCGAAACTGAAACATGTGTAACACTCATTCTTATTAATAATGTAATGTTTAGATTTGTTTGCGAATATTCAAATGTCAGTAAAATTCTTGTGGATTTTAATAGGTAAAGCTTGTAGAGTGGTGGTTGTGTAGATAAATCATGTGGCTATTCGAAGATGGGTGTATGAGAAGCATGTAGAGAAGAAGTGTGTATGAAGGAAATTGTGTGGATTCTAGCGTTAATCAATTAATTCAATATTGTATATGGCTTTTATATGAAAATGTGGAGTCTTTAATTATGCAACAAAATATCCTTTGCACATAAGAACAAATGTCACTAAACACCTTTTGTCGACTAACTACGATTTTTGCACTTCAGAAAAATAGAAGTGTACATTATACTATGTCTTTTAGACTAAACAACAATAAAGGCTATAAGTACAACAAAAAAATACCACATTTCAATTGGGTTCTTCTCCTTTTTGGCATTATTTTCTAGGTTTATTTTAAATGCAATATTCCTGCGGAAGAAGCCGTGCACAGGTGGCTATGCAAAGGAAGTGTATGCAAAGAACAAATGATCACTGTGAAGAAATCTTTGTGTGGGGAGAGTCAATCAATAAGTAGTAGAGGTAGGAACTATGTTGCATCATATATTCTTAGTATATTTATTATCTGAGTAAAATTCTTATCGATATTATGTGTAAATTCAAATGCTAATGACTGATCGAAGGGCGTTATCAAGTTTGGTTTCAATTATTGTTAGGATAATGTGAAGTGTGATGAAAAGTGGACCTGACTTAATTAGTTGTAGATATAGGGGGATATGCATTATTTATTACTAAGTCTAGCAGTTTCCTCAGTCTTATTGCAAGAAAAAATATGCATTGTTTAAGACTAAATATTAACAATAAAAACCTTTAGTGTGAAGTGTGGTGTTCCACACATAGAAATTTTCCTTCACACAATAGACTTCTTATGCACTTCCAGAAAGAAGCCATGTTTGAAACATATTCAGAGATATGAACATAATCATAAAGCCTTTCTTATAGTTATATTTTCATAAATAGACATATAATCAGAACTATGTATTAAGTGCTCTGCAGAGAGGAAGCTTTGAAGTTTTCATCATCAGAATCTCTAGACTTTGCACAAAACGTTTGCTAAAATCTTTGTCCCTACACTGGATACATTTATAAATATGTTGATAGTGAATATTATTGATGTTTCCTATAAAAATTAACTATTCCTATGTTTCATGTTATTAACAAATATATATCAAAAACATAATACCAATTCTCAAAGAATAAGTCTATAACATTAAGAAATACAATCATAGTAACAATAAACCAATCACATTTCAAATTTCAATTGTCATAGCTATAGTTTAAATAAAAATTAGAATACAAATGCATATAAGATCATATGCTAAGCATTAAGGACTATCATTCTCTGCTTGAATTTCTTGTATGATTAATGAAAATTCTCAATGGCTTAGTTCATTAGCTCATTCACTTGACTATTGTGGCGTCTTGAATTTAAGTATTTTCTTATGCATCCACCAAAAGTAAATATGTGCTTTGGAATGTTAAAAAGAGGATTTGTAAAAGAAGGAAAACAATTGCATTCAAAAAGTATAGTATGTGACATCTGTAAAATTAACAAATCGGGACGATTAAACACTAGTAAATATGAAAGAACTATGAAAATATTTAAGGACACTTACAATTTGTGAAAGCATATAGGCTAATTGTTTGATTATTAGCTTCCTGTCAAATGCATGGTCTCTTCAACCAATGTATTCAACTTAACATGAATTAATTCTTTCATTGGTCTGATTGTAATCTCTAGCCTTGCATGTTGAGTGAATAATTATTTTTTGAATTCAATTTCTTCCTCTTGTAACTTACTGGTTAACATAGATTTCCTGTCATTATAACCTGACTATCAACTTATCACTTTTCAATTTCTTTGATATTAAAATTATTTTATAACTTCAAAATTTATCTGCCATTTAATTTTTCTTCTTGTTCAGTTCAAAACATTAGGCATTATTTTGTTATCAATGATAATTTTCGTATAATTCATGGACCATCTACATTCTTTAACAATTTTCATGGCCTTTGAAAACTCACTTATTCTATTATTTGTTGTCTTGCATTTATAAATATTGTTTTCTAGTGTATTGATTCTTTTGGACCATCTAGATTGATTTTCCTCATTCAATTAGAATTTGTAGTTCTCTTATTTTCTTGTCAAAATTAGAAATAAATTAAAGCTTTTGACCAAAATCAAGCAAGTTATTGTTGATGAAAGCTTTACCTTCATAACATTATTGGAGAAAATAAAATAAAATGAGTTTATTTGGTGTGCTAATCGTAGAAGAACAAAAAGTGTTTTCCATACATGGTCAATGATTTCTATTATTTGACATATATTACTAACTATCTCACATTTCTCTTCATTATCTAGTTGCGGTGCTCCAATAGATCCATGGGATGTGCTACTAGTGGGAATTGTCAATTGTTCAATCCATATTCTGATTGGAGTCATTAACAAAAGACCCTGATTTAAAGCATTTTCCAACAACTTTATTTTTTCTTTCACTACCACGTTCTCTATGTTTCATTCCTCAATAGACACTACAAGAATGTTCTTGGTAGCTTCATGCAATGTCAAAACATTTGTGACATCAATTCCCGACATATGAATATTTGTTTCTACCATATAAATAACCTTTTTACCATGCATCCTTACTTTTTCAAATTTTAATATTTTATACTCTCTATTATAATTTTCATCTTGAAAAGTGGCAAACTCATCATCGAAAATAAAACATTCTTCATTAATTTTCTTCATTATTTTATAGGCACATTAAATGAAACTTGTGATAATGGAAATAGTTTCTAGGCCCATTAAATGCATATATAACCAACAAAAATATCTAAATTATTCTCTAAATAAAGTGATATGTACAGAGGAAAGGTCAGAAGGAACCTCAAAATATGGAAAAGCAAAGTCTTTTAATATTTTCAAGCCATTTTCCTCTAATACTAGAAATCAATTTACATTTGGGAAATCTAACCACATATTTGTAATTGATAGTATTAATATCCTCCTAAATGTCTCGACACTCAAAGAAATACGAGTATATTCGGCTGATAGTCTAATTATTTTTGTTTCCAAATAAAACTTATCTATGCCATAATAAATTATTGACTAAAATCAAATCCTCTAGAATGCATGTAGCATTCACTATTCTGGTAGACTAGATCACATCGTTATTCTTCTCCTACATAGAAAGATTCACATATCGCTCACACGTAGTTTACCACTGAAATATCTGATCAATAAGAAAAAGTGAGTTAATAGTATCAATGCAAATAACTTCTTTCCTTCACCTTGAATCCATTTTTGTAGCAAACTTTGAAATTGTTTTGTCAATCAATAATTCTTTCAATACATTATAGATATAGATTAATGATATTCTAAACAATCACCACTTGTTACTACTATGTTTGTGGAAACCCTTCTATAAGAAATTTCAAATGTATAACAACTGAGTATAGAAAAATATGATTTGAAGACAAATAGAAGAAATAAATTGTATAATCTAAACCTGCTACAATTCTAGCTTAAAACTCGTAGAAATTTTGACACGATTTTGAGAAACAACAGGCACATATTTTTTTAGGAAATTGGATTGTTCTTAAACTGCAAGATTTTTCGGTACTGGAATAATTGTTAATAGAGCTAAGTTCTCTTCCCTTTTTCATTTTTGATACATGTTAATATTCTTCATGTGATGTTTTCTTTAGTAAATAAGAAAAAATAAATAAATAGAAAAATAAACATTGCCAAGAAATAACACAAATAATTTAAACATCAAATCTCAAATTTCATAAATCAATTACTCCATCTAGGAAGAAAATTAAATGTGAATATTTTCTAATAATGAAAACTATCTTATAGGTTGTCAACAATCACATCAACTACTATATTGATGTCAATATATAGCTAATAACATTTACATTTTCGATTATGTGTCGAGCCATCCATTTTAGCAAATGGGTACCCACTCGTTAATTTCATTATACCATATACAAAAATGGAAAAAAGACACTTTGCACAATGAAATCATTTTGTTTTTCGAGTTTGTTTTTCTTCTTCTTTATTATGCTTCTACATAACATAATTTTGTGATTTCTCCTCTTTTCCATATGTAGTAGAGCTTCCCTCATTAATTACATTTACTAGCCGGCGTACGGACGTTCAGAAGCCCAGAACCACATATCCAGTTATAAACATTATTTATGTATTATTTTCTTTGCAATTGGTAAAATTTATTATAAAATAAAATTAATTTAATTTAACAATTCTAAGAGAAATAATTTTCTATATATACACATTGATATATAAACCTAGTAGAAAAATTGATAAGTTATGCTAGGTCACTAAAAATTTAGTCACTTCTGCTTTCCAAGTGATAATATATAAAAAATGAGAAATTTAAGTGACCCAACTAAAAACAACTAAAGTAAATGACTAATTTAGTCCCAGGTTGAAATATACAACTAACTAATAAGTAATACAACTAAAAGTGACTAATGTGAATGACCAATTTAGTCTAGGAACAAAAATATCACTACCTAACAAGTACTACAATAATATGAATGAGTCGTCTATATTAGTCATTTTAATATGACTTGATACCCTTATTTTACCTCGACTCAAATTGTAACATAAGGCATAAGGTATTAAAAGTAAAACTATTTTAACCACTATCCTTGGATGGTTTCCCTTGTTTCTTTCCAGCCTTATCTCTATAACGAGGAGCCTACTCTCCATGTGGCCTTTCACAATTTTAATGTGGGTACATTTATGTCATTTACTAAATTGTTCAAGAATATATACACACATAGGAACCAACACACCACAACTCGATATATAATATATATATATATGATTATTATATAATATATATAATATATATTAATATATATAGATGATAGATATATATTCTTTAGCAGTTTCTTGGGGTATTCACATAGTGATGTAAGTAAATTTGGGGCTTCTCTTATAGTTGAAGTTTATATTGGATTTAGAAAAAAATCACACATATGTATGGGCGAAAAATTTGACACTACTATACTCTGACAATTCAACCATACTGTTAGATTTTGTAAACATTTTCTTTTAAAGCCCCAACTTTTATCAGATATCTAATAAACACAATTATCGTGAGATATACAATGATATACTAGTCATATATACTGCACTCATTATCATCATCAAATATTCGATGATAATTGAATATTTTCCACATATCCAAAAAACATTCACATTTTTTCAAATACACGACATTTGATAAGATCAATTATCAAACGACGTTAAATTATCAAACTCAATACATATAACACTCTATAAATAAATATTATTTTAAACTTGAATTTAATTCATTTACATTTATGCACTACCCACTTAGCTTTTCTTGATCATCCTCTAATTTGTGAGCTTAACGATCTCATATTTCAAGTCATCACAGAACCCCGATAATCAGAGCATGAGCATATGGTCATGAGAAATAGCCAAGCAAGACTGGAAAATGCTTCTGAGATCAACTTCATAGGTGAACACTAACTTACCTTGAAAACTTTTGCAAAACCTACTATTGTAGAATCATCCTTTAGGTATGTGTGAAGTTTGAAGGTTTTCACATTGAAGGCTCCAAATTATCGAACATAAGAAGCCTATTTGATGATCCCTTCCTATTAACAAAAATTTTGTATTCATTATTGCTTTCATTGCAACACTTGTAGTAGATATTGATGTTGTTCATGAGCCTATTTTTGGTTTGCATCTTTATGGAAATAATATTATCTCCGACACCATTATTCATACCGTTCAGAGAATCAGTTTTTACTTCTATCCCATGGGGGGAGTACATTTCTTCGATGAATGGATACCAAATAGGTACCCTATGAGCCAATCATTCATGTTTTTGATGTAGTGTCCACATACCATTGGCATTTGGTGGTCTATAGTATCCAAAAACTCTATGATGGGTTTCATAGATACCCAACCTATGATAATAAGTTGCAATCTCTGGTTGAAGCTTGTAAGCAGTGGAAGAATTACCAAGCCTATTTTTATATGTTGTGCTCACATGCTTATCTGAGTGTTGAAAAGCATATTTTCTTCACACTAACTTGTTTGATCTTCTCCTCAAATTGTCCCATCAAAAGAAGGCTTCAATTGTGTTTGTGAGGTGTGAGATTGATATCCTTCTACCGAAGACCAAAGACATCTTTTATATCCTAGTTAGATTTATCTTTCCCCTCATTTTTCCCTTTTCCTTTTCTTATATGTATGTGTGAAGATGTAAATACCTCCGTTCTCCTAATTTATAGGAGGATTCATGACGGTCTGAAGGTGAGTAAGGAGGCCTAACCACTTTTGATTTCTTTGTATATTATTTGATCACTTTTCACATATTCTAATAACATTGTTTATCATATATCTCACATAGATAAAATGATCCCAATATACTAGATTATAATACCCTTTATAAAAAAACGTCATCACTATGACCATCACAATGAAATGTGCAATGAAGTGCTTGGAAAAGGGTCAATATACAAGAATTATGAATGCACTTCTTCCAATTAGGTTGCTAATTATTGCACGCAATGGATTAGTTCCAACTATCAAAATGAAAATGAATTTCATATAATAATAATAATAATAATAATAATAAAATAAATCACAAAAAATATGCCGTGAATCCACTAGAGATGTCCATTCAAAGTTCACCAATTTAGATATCTTAAATAACTTTTGTTATGTTTGTTATTGAATAAGAAATTTAAAAATAAAGATTTTCATATAAAAAAATTATTTTTAGAATTTTAATCAAAATAACTAAAGTATCTATTATAAAATATTAAAAAATGTAAAACTTTATAATTATAATATGTATTTAGTTAATAATAAAGTGGTTTATTACATAAAAGTAAGAAAAAATTAATTTGACAAATTAATAATAAAGCATTATAATTCCCATCCCCATGCCCCCCAAAAAGGGTTTCTAATAATAAATAAAAGATGTTACCCCCAAAAAAAAACTTATATTGTAAATAAAAAATTGCATATTATAATAAGCAATGGGTTATAATACCAATGGGTTATGTACCCTAAACGCTAAAAATTGAGGTTTATGATATTAGAAAAATATTTCCATACCATATAGATAAATAAGCCTCAAGAAAATTTGAAGAAACTTTTAGGGCTTACATAATGAACCCAAAAAAACTAAAACCAACCCAAAACAATGAAAAATAAATTTAATTGATTGGGCTAAAAGGCTAACCAAATTTAAGCGGGAACTTAACAGACATTTAATCATCTAGAGGAGGGGTCTGTAAAAACCATTTTCTTTGATTTTCAACTCTGATAATGCACCTCATGAGAACCGACAATGAGAAAAGAGGCCAGGTGAAGGTATATTTCAGCATTTACAAAGAGAAGCACCTGGATGCTCTACCCTTGAATCTCATTTATGTCTAGAAATCATACTTGCATGTGTAAATCCGGGATATTGATGTGATTCTCATGAGTTGCCAAGATTGAATGTTTCCACATAGACTTCCATCAAAATAAATAAAAATGTAGTGGGGAATATAGGTATTATGCATAATTTGTAAGGGAGAGTGATGCAGATACAGGTTGTTATGTCCCTGCTAACAGAAATGGATGTACCAAATGAAAACGAAATTCCAATTGTTGTGAATACGGGATCACAAAACCTATAGGATAACGAATGAAATTATTACATCAAAGAAATGTATCAAATAACTCCTTATCATCCACTTGTGCAACAAACAGAGAGCAAAAAGTAACATTACAGTGAAGTGTGGTGCAGTGCAAAATTGTTGAAAACACTATTGGATATAACAAGGCTAGAACCAAAGGTAACTTAACAATGAAGCATGATGGGGTGCATAATTGTTGAAAACCCTATTGGCTATTTTATTTCTAGATATAACCGTTAGTCTCTTTCTTCTTCTGAATGTTAAAATTTTCATACAATTTAAAATCTGTGTCGGTGAAGTAGATATGTCCCTACCAACAGTGATGGATGTACTGAATGGCAAAGAAATTCCAATTGTTGTGAATTTGGGTTCAAAAAATCTATAGGAGAATGAACGAAATTATTACATCAAAGAAATACATCAAGGAATTCCTTCTCATCAGCTAGTGCACAAACGTAGAGGCAAAGATAACATAACAGTGAAGCATAGAAGAGTTTTCTATCATATACCCTGCAATATGGCCATGCCCTTTCATCTTGTGGAACACTTTCCTTGTCCTTTACAA
>APFE030726862.1:103990-148252 GCA_000404065.3 Pinus taeda | reverse complement strand
CTATCATGCCACCACCAAAATGACTCCCTATGAAGCAGTATATGGTCAACTCCCTCCTTCCCCTACTTATATCAAGGGGTGCTCAAAGGTACAAGCAGTGGATCAACTCCTACAAAACCATGCAACCATGCTCACCCATCTTAGAGTGAATCTTCATCAAGCTCAAAACCACATGAAGCAACAGGTAGACCAGCATCGCTTAGAGCGCCAATTTCAAGAAGGGGATCAGGTATTTTTGAGGCTACAACCATATAAGCAAACATCACTCAAAGACAAGGGTTTTCAGAAACTATCTCCAAAATTCTACGGACCATATCAAGTACTTTAGTGCATTGGAGAAGTAGCCTACAAGCTGGCTTTGCCGCCTACTGCAAAAATCCATCCAGTTTTCCATGTCTCATGCCTCAAGAAAGTGATTGGGAACAATTGTAGAATTCAAACCAATCTACCTGAATTGGACGAGGAAGGGTCAATCTGGCTCCAACCTGAACAGGTCCTAGAGACACGAGAATGGCACCTGCGTGGCCGCGTGATTAGGGAAGTCCTCGTTAAGTGGAAAGACACCTCTCTGGAAGATGCAACTTGGGAACCAACCACTATTATTCAGCAGTTTCTGCAGCTTCAGCCTTGAGGAAAAGGCTATTCTTAAGGGGGAGGGTATGTTAGGGTCCTACCTTAAGCCCCTTATTTATGAAGTAGGATCGAGTCATAGTAAAGTGTCAATAAAGCCCATATTAATAATTGTAAGAAGTTAACCCGCAATTAATGACGAGACCACAGTTAGTTGCAAATGGGCCATGGTATTAGATAGATGGTATTAATAAAACCCATGGTATTGATCCATGGTATTGCATGTATGAGTCATATATAAAGGATAGAGACTCCCTGCGAGGAGCATCGTGTCTTATTTTGTCATCGAGCTCTGCTCTATTAGAGGTTGCCCCCTCGAAGAGGCAAGTGAACACTGCTTTCTGAATAATAAAATACTTGCTCTTTTTACTTGCTATTCTATGTTCTGGGTATATTGCTTCGCATATTTGGTATTTTGGTATCGTCTTGTAGGTTAAAGAGCATAACATCACCTGACCAAGCCTACGTTGGTGCCAGAGAGGCCATTCTAGGGGCTTTCAAGCACAATTTTTACCAAAAAACACTTCAAAAAGGCCGAAACAAGATCAATGGAAGCAAGTAAAGTCTACTAGGGTGTACTAGGATGAAGGTAAACTACCCGAAACGATGATCGTTCCCCAATATGGTTGCCAATTTTTTATGTCAAATTTTGCATCTACGGATAAATACAATTTCCCTAGGTGGGTAGCTACACCTAGAACAACAGATTTAAAGAGTTTAACCTTTTTCTATAAAAGATAAATAAGTTAAGGGACCTACTTGTTATCTTTTTCTTCCCTTTGTCTCCTTTGAACAACTCCCATCACTCCTTCTCAAACTGAATCCACTCAATACAAACTTGCAAAACAGAGGATATAAACCAATCAAATCAAGAGATATAACTACTATAAGAAAATGGAATCGAAATAATTTACACATATAATCATCATACATAAAGACAAGAATATGGGAAAAGGTGTAAACAACTTTATTAAGTAGAAGGAAGAGTTAAAACCAAGAAGTCTGATCCCATGTCACTCCTCCATCTTGAGTTCCATCCTTCATCACACCAAAAGCACAACACTTCGAAAACATAACAAATACTTTCTTACGAGCTCAAACCTCACACCAACAATATCTCCTTACGAATTCTCAAAGTTCGGCCCCCTTATCACTATGATAAGTGCTCAATTTATAGGGAAGTAGAGGTAGTTTTGTCATAAATTAGGCATTGAATGGCTTTCCAATTTGGGAGTTAGTTTCCATGGAGGAAGGGATGAGAGGATAGGAGGTTATTTGATTCATTCCCTATCCAATTTTGAGCTCATGGGAGAGGATAAGATGTGGAATCTTCTAGAATGATCTAGAATGGAGGAATATTCCTAGAACCCTATGAAGATTTCACTCAATCTCGCCCAGCGCAGGTCAAAGTGGGCCTAGGTGCTCTGCAGAGCTGGCTTGAATGGGCCTCAGTGCTCTACAATGCATTTACCCCTGACCAAGGCTATGTTGGTCCCTCAAGGAGTCATTTCAGGATGTCTTCAGGCCAGGAAACTCTCAGGGATGATGACTTTCAATTTGATGACTTTTCTAGGGCATGTAGCAACTGAATTAGGGTTTGATGAGCCCTAATAGTTCTGATTTGAATGTTGGGAGTGATGTGCCCAAATAGACCTATAACAAAGAGGCCTTATCCATTTTAGTTTGTTCCATTTCAATAGGGGAAAGGAGCCCAAATAGTCTCTCTTGGCTCTATCTTGCCCACCCATTTACCAGACTTCCATTCACGAAGCTTCTAGACTTGGAAGCTTCGACTCCATTTTTTAAAACTTGCCAAAAGAGGGTTGGTGTAGGTCATGAATGGATTACAAATGCCATTCGGCACTAGGCCCAGTGTTAGACTCTGCAAATTGGTGTAGGGAAGAAAATGAGTGCTAGCGTTGGTCTCGAAAACTAAGTTTGAATGAATATTCTTGGGAAATGATGTAAGAGGGAAATGTTCTGCAGATGAAGAAGGATGTAAGGACATGTTCTTCATTGTAGGAAAGCACATGAGGGTCACTATAGAGGTCCTCCAGGATCGAGGAATGGGGAGTACAGGGACAATTACAAAATGTTGTGTAACAGATGCCCCCTATATCATGAAGGCCAAACAAGAGTGAGGGGTGAAATTCTTTACGAGTAGATGCATGGAACCGGAAACTATCATCAGAAAACCTGCAAGAAAGTATAACTGCATATACATCATTGAAATCTCTACATGAATCACAGTATGGATGCAGCCATCCAGAAGAAGATCATGTAAATGTATCCAAGGCATGGGTGCAACCATCTATTAAGAAGGATCATATCAAACCCAAGGTATGGTCACAACCATCCAATCATGAGAAGGATCACATATAATAGACTCATGGTATGGTTGTAGCCATCCATATGAAAGAATCATGTATATCATCATGAATGAAACATCACTCCTCACAACCTAGACTTTTGTGATCTAAGCATAGGGTCTTGTGCTCCAACACGACCTGATCAAAGTAAAAATTATAACATGTGAATAGATGTGCTAAAGTCGAACATGCTAGAAAATCACTTGATTACCGCCCAATGATGTGAACCGTTAACAAGTGTGAGAGAAACCACCCATAATGTCAATGGATCTCAAGGTACTAACAGTGCAATTCATGAAGTGTGAATAAGGAACTGAAGTCGAACACCTGTGAATCACTCAATCGAGGGCCACTGATGAGAACTTGTCATCGAGTGTGAAGAAATTTCCATTGAGGCATGCAAGATCTAAGGTAATGGAAAGGAGTTTCTAGATCAAATTCCTAGATAATGAGATGAAGTCGACAAGAAGTGATTTTTCAAAGGAAGGTCATTATGAATTCTTCATCATCGATACGAAATGAGAAGCAAAACGAATGAGAGTAATCCAATATGGTGACATATGGTTAGACAATGTACAGGTAAGAATACTTCTCTTGAACATGTGGATGTCATGACTCCAGATTTTGGCAGCATTTGACATCATAGGATTAGAGGTCATGGTGATGTGGTAGAGATCATATGAGAGGTTTCAAATGGATAACCCAAAACCTAGGGAGGCAAGTGACAGAGTGAGGATGTCCCAAAACTTGACACGAACGAAAGATGAGTGTTAATGTTCAAGAGTGACATGCTACCTCAAGTGAAGAATACAACTGATGAAATATTTCCAATTTTGCCCCCCACCATTTTTGGCAAGTACCCCTATTATTTTTACACAAGCTTGATGGGGATAACATATTCTTGTAATATAAGTCCATCCTAGTAAGTTTTACGAGCCTTAGGAAGGAGTAGCTCAGTCTCGTCATAATGACAAGTCATATGTCGTTTATTCTTTTAACGAATCTAACAAAGGTTAAACTCAGAATCTTTGTCATGTTTAGAGAGTTTGAAAAAGACACAGAAAAGAAAACTCCAAAATGTCATTTTTTCATAAATTTGTCCCTTGAGCCCAAAAAGGTAGAAAAAAATACTCGATAGACCCTCCTAGCCATGTTCGACTAAGGTGTACCTTTTTTGTAAATAGTTTTATCCCAACCCAAAAAAGGGGTAAAGGTATACTAGGTAAATGACATTTCACAGCCTTTAACTAGTTCAAAACGATAAGATCTTGGCAATATTTTCATATTTTGAGAGTCTAAAAAGAGCTTAAAGATGACTCCCTGCTTTTATTTACTTTAACATGTCTAAAAGGGAAAAAGTACTCAGCAATCTTTTCAATTTTTACGAGTCAAGAAAGAGCTTAAAGTTAACTCGTCCTAGAGGAACGAGTGGTATAAAGGGTAGCAATTGGTTCCGGTTATGGGGAATTGCTCAAAGCATGTTATGGTCAAGAGGATAGCTAGCAAAACCACTCACTACTGCAGTTCCTCAGGAAAGGAAAAAAAACCAAGTGAAAGCATGTGATCAGCCAAAGAGATGGTGGCGATGGAATGAAACAACCAAGACTCATCTAGCAGAAATTAGCTGATAAAAATGGTAATCACGAGATTTAAATTGGGCATGGGTTCATTTTTACATAATCTTAAACCATGGGAAACTTTGCTCGAATTCGATTTCATGTTTACACAAGCTTGAAACAAAAAACTCTGCTTCGATTTGGTTTCATGTTTACACATGCTTGAAATTAAAAACTATGCTTGGATGAAAAAAATGGCATGCCCCTAGCATGATGAAAACTGAGGTACATGCCCCCCAAACTTCATTTCATTCACCAAAGTAGACTTCGGGTTGCTAAAAGGTGGATGGAATGAAGTTTCACTTTCGATATCAAGGAAAGACTCAATAGGAATTTGACGAGATCTTAATCAAATACTCGATTTGGGAAAGGGATTTGTTTCATTTTTTAAGGAGTTTGACACAGTAAAAGAACTATCCTCAAGACTCCTTGTTTCATTTTTTAAGGAGCTTGAATAAAAATTAGGAACCATGCTTTGACACCTTGTTTCATTTTTTAACGAGGTTGACACAAGACCAGGAACTATCCTCATGACATCTTTTTCATTTTTTAACGAGGTTGATACAGGAACAAACTATCCTCGCACGTTGTTTCATTTTTTAACATGGTTGACACAGAAAAAGAACTATCCTTGTACGATGTTTCATTTTTAACGAGGTTGACACAGAAAAAGAACTATCCTCGTAACAACTTATCATGGACCATAAGAGAACATGCCCCCCGAGAGGTCCTCATTGGACAAGAGAAATACACTTTAGGAGGACCACATGTCAACTGGTACCAATGACAGATCGGGTTCCAATGCCCCCAGTACATAATGTACTATACCATCTGTGTGATCATCAACAGATGTGGAGACAGAACGGGTAGCCACATAATTGACTTGTGGGAGGGAGGGTATTGCTTGCAAACAATAACCAATAGGGGATGATGGTTTCATAGGAGGCACCTGGTGATCAATGAATGATAATTGATCAATGGTCACTATTCTCCCTCGGTGTGGAAAACAAACCACACGAAAAAACGAAGAAACAAGAGCTCCCATGACTTAAACATAGTTGCTTCCAAGGACAAGATTGAAATATAAGGGACCTTCAACTACCATCATGTCTATATATGGTCTTTCCTCCCAAAGTAATAGGGAAATTCAGAAGGATCCTTAAGGGCTGAGTGGTTCCTCCGTTGAAAGGCAACGGATTCTGGGTGATAGGCACAAGCTGTGGGGAACCCAAATCTTGCCAAGTAGTAGAAGACATGATACTAACAGACACACCTTCATCTAGTATAGTGCCATGTACTACCATATTATAGGTTTGTACGATGATTTGGCAAGGCACATAAGATGGGAGACGAAATGTAGTCAACTGAATCTAATAAAAAGAAATGACAAAATGACTTGGTAGGGGTATCATATGATTTCCCCCATGCTCTGCAAGAATATGAGAAGGACTCTTATGAACAACTAGGACGGGAGGGTCACTATTTGATTCATGGGAATTTGAGGAGACAAGAAGAACATGAGCAACATGATCACCACTCTCTTTGGGAACAAAGTGAACAACTAAAGGCAGAGCCAAGTCGACACTCTTTTTGGCCAATGGTTGGTCGGGAACAAACACAAGAGAGTCATGTTGAGGAAGAGAAGGATGGGCAAGAGATGAACCCAAGTCAATCTCTTTACCAACTAGGAGAGGGTTAGAAGAAAGCCTCTGATAACCAAAAGGAAGTTGGGGTTGAGGAGCTATAAGGTTTTCCAAAACTTTGCAAGCTTTATCCATAAGAGGACAAAGGTGAAGAAGATGTTGTCCTTCACATAACCTACAAGGGAGTTTAATTTTTCCCTTCTTTTTACCATCGCTAGCCTCCTAGTTACTGGATTTCAAACTTTCACTAGGCAAAGTAGAAGAGGAAGGTGAAGAAGTATGGGAATAAGGTGAGAGGTCAACCTTAGAATCAACGTGATGTGGTTCAAATGAAGGAGATGGTTGGGGAGAGTTGGGACACTCGAGACCATCGAGGTCAAAAATAACTAGATAGGTAAACCAATGGTTAACCCAGGGAGGGACAACGTTGTTGTATAAGGAGCACCAATGTTTCCAAAAGAATGAAAAGGACCAGGATTCCCATCCGAGGGGAATCCTTAAGTAGTAGACTTTGGAAATGTTGCCATTGGAAATGACTCTGAAGAATCACTAAGGAGGATAACTTTAACCGGGAATATTTCATGGGTAGTTAATTTTAAGACACTAAAACAAAACCTTTCCTTTTCATATTTTAAGAGTCGAGAAAAGGGTGAAAGATGACTCTAGTCACTTTCAGAGTTAATGAGCTCGAAAGGACAAGTGATCGATGATCTTTTAAATTTAAAGAGTCAAAAATACCAAAATGACTACTCAGGACAATCTAGGCAAAAGGGATTACTAGGTAACCATGAACTGCATAATACCTCCCAACAAACTGAAAAGTACGAGCAGGAAGTCTCCCCGAATGATGTGTTCAATGTATCATGTTTACAAGGCAATAGACTTGACTTCCTATGGATAAATGATTGCAAGCTAGTGGGGTCTCCCTTTATATAAGCGACAGTATGGGGAGCACAAGTCTGTACTAGCATTGTCTAAAGTTAATGACAGTTTCTAGGTTTAAAAACGTCGGACCACATCTCTAGCCTAGACCACTAAATGTGACCATTAAGTTTCAATGCTTCCTTAGGTTAATTCAATAAATTTTGATAGTTGATATTGAATTAGGTTTCAATTCAAAGGACCTACTGTTGTCATCTGAAAACTCCTATATGCAGCTATATGAGAAAATAAATCTTTGTCTTCGATGAAAGTTAACTCTAATTGAGGGATAGAGAGCACACAATCAATGCAACAATCAAAGAATGAAATATTTCCCTAATACATGTCCTAAATGCACTTAATCTTCCCTTAACAACAAAAGGAGTTTCATTTCATTTTCAATGCTTATGATGATGTAATTCTAGCTTCTCAATGATGCTACTAATGCAATATTTTCACTTAAGTAGACTAGAATGATGTTCTTCTTTTCATAAAATGCAAATGAATCTTTCACTGGGATCATTTTTAATGAAAATTTCATAATTCTGAACAAATAAGCATCAATAAAATTCAAAGCATCATAAATGAAACTAAAAGCAACCTATTCCCGAAATCAAACAAACCAAACACATAAATGCTTCAGTTGACAAACCAAGCAATGTAATCTATGCTTGGAAAGAGAAAAGAGACACTCAAAATAAGAGAGAAAACAAGACTCTTTCACTCATTCAATTGAAGATGAAGCAACGAAGATGCTAGGACTAAAAGACAGGCTAAACAAAGCAACAAATCATAAACTTGAAACAATGAGTGAATTAACAAATGAACAGAAATTGACCTAGATGTCCTAGGGTCATAGAAACCATCCAAAAAACACAAAAGATCAAGCAATGAAACTTCAAGCCAATCAATCAATGAAACCTAGAAAACAAAGCATCCTAGCCAGGGAGAAGACAAGGAAACAATCCAAGAAACAAAATTTATGAGGACAAGACACACTGGCAATGATTTAGGATAAACCCTAATTTTAACCTATAGGCATCGACGTGACAATATAATAGAGGAGATTTTGAAGTTTTGAGTTTTGGGTTATAGGTGAAATTCAAATTTGCAATACATACTTCAGGATCGACAGATGGTGTTCTACGGGTTGTGACTTGAGTATTCCTTGGAAGGAAACTCAATTTTTATAGCTGGGAGGGACATAATGGAGGTTGTACTAGAGAATAATGGCTTAAAGGAATTCGTTGATCAAGAAATTCCTAAGCCAACAGAATTGGATGCACATAATCTGGCCGAATGGAAGAAGTGTGTGGCAAAGGCAAGGCGGATAATCCTTGAGGGAGTTCGAGACCACATTGTCTCAAGTCTCCATGGAAAGGAAACTTCATATGTTTTGTGGAAAGAATTGGTGAACTTGTATCAAAACAAAAATGACCAAAGGAAATTGGCACTAAAGGAAAAACTTCGAAAAATCAAAATGGAGAAAGGCGAGACGATTCCAAAATACTTGACCAAGTCCACTCAGTGTCCTGATGAACTTGGAAGTGTTGGAATCACGGTTTCCGAGAATGATATTGTGAGTATTTCTCTTCTAGGACTCTGTTGTAGTGGCTACAACCACCCTCCAAAATTTTGCCTTAACCTGTTTTTGAGCCTCCCTACCAACCTTCACAGCAGCTTGCCTTGCTTCATCAAGTCTTCAAGCTTCAGTGTATTTCTTGCTCAAAGGCAACCTGCCGATCACAGTTTGATCTTTTCCCTTTAGAGGCTTCTCACCCAGACTTGGTCCAGTTGTAGGTTGAGTAGCCTCCCAGTGAAATTTGCACATGTTTGGAGGGCAACCAACCTTCCCTCCAGGAATTGTGCAATCCTCCCAGCCAACCCTCCTAGAAGGATTTGCACAATTCCTCCCATAAACAGGTTGTTCAGCCTAGGATTTGCACAAATCTGGGCAGCAGTGAGCTGCTGAGCCTAGAAATTATGCAATCCACTTAGGTAGCCAGCCCAGCTTACAATCAAGAATGCACATTTTTCTCCAACAATCAAGTAATCTCTTGCATGTGCAACTGAGTTGACTGGTTCCATCCGAGACTGAGTAAAACAAACTTGCATGCATGGGTTGTTTCTCCCAAGGAAACATGAAAAGGAATCCCTTGTTTCAAGGATCTATGTTTAGTAGTTGGAGGTTACATGCAAGGAACAATTCAGAAACATCCCTCCAAGTGCCGCTTCCCCTAAATTCATGGCATGCATGTCACAAGCTCGATGTTATCAAAACACATCAACTAGATGCTGCAGAGCTCATTCCTCACATCAACCTTGTAGCTATGACATCCCACATCATATCTAGGAGCAGTCAGCACATTTGGCTCAATTGTTTTGGGGTAAGCTCGCTTCCCATGCCTTGTGCTGTATTTCTGTTGCTTTTTGTGTATTCTCTTGTGTGAGTGTTGTTTTATTGATTTCATTGAACTCTTACTGTCGTTTACATGTATACTAGCTTTTCCTAGCTCTATTTTAGTTTCCATTGCTATCTCACTATTGTCTCATGCATGAAATTGTTTTGCACGGATGTTCACCCAACCAACGAACTACCTCACCCACATGCATGTTGATCTATTTGCTGAATCTTTCATTCATGTTTTGCATCCACTGTTAATCACTTCTGCTATCACTTAGTGTTGCTATGCATTTCATCGACTTACTTGCTTTTAGTTGCTTGTCGGTGAGTTGGGCCAACCTTGGCTCAGTCTTTGCCTTCACCAAGGCTGCATTGCGCAATCTCGAGAAGGAAGGCTCACCTTCCTCTCCAGATTTGTGCATTTTGGCCCAGCACTAGTCTCCTAGACTAAACTGCGCATTTTTGGAGGTTAGTGGCTGCTTGGCCCAAAAAATTGCACAAATATGCCCTTGGACCAATAGTCCTTCCTAGCTGGGATTGCTCATTACGCAATCCCAACACCCAACTTCCCGAATAGACTGTGCATTGTGTAGTTCTAGGAGTCAGTCTGTCTCTCATTAGCCCGTACTATGCCTTGTTCAGTCTTGGTAGTCGATCTCTTGACCTCCAGGTCGAAATTGCAACCTTCATGATCATTCACCTAGGTATGTTACTAGTCAGTTCTCATGTTCATTCTGGTTTTTGACTGACATGTTGCTTGCTATGAGTGTTGCCACATCTCTAGGTATCGCACGTGTTCATCCGCCTCTTAGTAGTATAGGTACAATGGCTTCTAGGAGAGTAGAGACGAAGACGCCACTTAGAGCACACATGGGGATGTAGTTGATCAAGTGTCTATGAGCTTCCCTACTCACAAAGACATCAAGTTGTTCATGGACAAGGACATCAAGAAGAAACATCACAATGATTAGCATCATGAACAACAACTGAAGGGAGGAAGGCTGTTGACAAATAGAGGTGGAGCAAAGTTGCAAGATCAAGTAGATCCATTGATAATGAAAGCAACTTTGGAGACTCAGGATATGAAGTGACGGTGCGACATGAAGATCGTGCGAAGGAAGAAGATGGAACAAAGAAGGAGTCAAATGTGCCGAAGTAGCAACTCAGGAAGAACATGAAGCTGCACAGACATACCAATGAGTTCTAGTAGGAACATGAACAACAGTGGGCGCAACATGCACTCACAGATGAAACTATGACAGTACAAGTTAAGGATCCATCCCAGCAGCTGACACAAAGCAAACATGGTGAGCAGTGTTGTTGATCGCATGCAAAGGATCTAGCAGCATGCATGTCGTTGAGCACACACATGCAATCCAACCCATTCAACAACTCACCAAGGCGAAGGCAAGAAGCAATTCCAACTAGGGCTAAACATGCACTTCGGCAAGTTGATGTGCATGAGCACCAACACACACTTGAATATCAGGATGGAAACTATGCATCAGTGTGTTGTCGGTTCAACTATCCCAAGAATACCATGTGCATGTTAGCAGACGAGTTGGATGAAGGGGCTGAACCAATGCACTGGTTGGAACAGAGGCAAGAATTTGCTTCAAAAAGATGTCACCATGAGGTGCATGCACACCATCACAGATGACCAAGCTTGGCATCAGCTCACCAGCTTCACCATCACAAGCATCTCAAAGAGTTGGTCTCACCATAGTGGATGAGTGTCAGTGATGTCTTGCAAGGCTTGCTCAAGCCATGTTGTCTCACATGAGTACATGTGCATTGCAATGTTGAGTCATGTCAAGTGTAAGTCGAGTGTCAACAGTTGGATGTAACAGTCATAGAGTAGGTGAAGAGTCATGAGGGTAGTTGAACTACCACAAAGGGGAATGTCAAGGGCCATCCCACCCTTTGCTATAAATAGTCCCTCATAACTCATTGTATGGGCTTTTGGTTAGCCAAGCTTCTACTAAGAATATCTTGAAGAAGGCTTGGAAAGTATTGTAACGTGCCTTGTCTTCTCCACTACACGGAGCTAGTAGATCTCTTTGGAGGAGCAGGCAGATGTGGCTATAACGTTCCATTGATGGGGCTCGCAAGTTTACATGGTGTATTGCATGGTTGTGAATTACACTTCTTTAATAATAAGAGGCAACACATTTTCATGAATATGTTGTTATTGTAGTTGGACTGTTCCGATTGCCTTAATGATATATGTTGTTTAACTTACGTACTTGTATACGAACTGATTTGTATGAAATTATATGAATCTTTTTGTTAATGTGTTGCATATGTTGTTAATGTTGTCACCATCTGTGTCAACTACTCTACCGGACATTAGACTGACCTTTCCCTTAACCTTATTATATCAACCATCACACTCATCTCAGACTGATCTTTGAGTTTTGTTCATGTTATTTTACCTTGTATGTTGTGACTCCCACATTCATGTCGACTGCTCTATTGGAAGCTGTGCATGTCCTTTGTGTTGTGTGTTCCTAGCCGAGTTGGGACTAATCCCTTTCAACCTGGAACTCACCTTCACCTTCCCGTCCCTTCAAAGTGTTGGAACCTCTCATACTCATTCCTTGACTCACTGCATTAGTCACACCCTTGCAATTGATAGAGTTATCTTACATGCCTCTGTGCGACATCGCGGTCAAGGAATTACCTTACAACCCACTGACGGGACTCCTACACCAAAGGGCTTGGGGTCTAATTGGGACTTCTTATTGGGCAGATCCCCTTGACATATTGGCAGGTCCAGCACCATCAATATTTCTGGCGCTAGAAGGAGGGCCTGATGACAAGCAGTGTCCTCTCATCCAGTTTTGAACCTTTTGCATATCTTTCATGGACTTTTGCATTCTTCTTCCCTTGAGGTGTTTTTCGAATCATGAAGATATCTCCATCTCAGGGAAGATTTTCAATATCTTTTCCACTCACACATATGATGGTGAAGGCGAAGTGGCCTCACCTGAGCACTTACATAAATTCCTTTCCATGATTTATAAGGAATATGAGTCTACTGACGAATAGGTCGGTCTTCTGCTTGCATTCACACTTTGCGAATCCCCATTTCATTGGGTGCTAATCCTACTAGTTGACATTGTGCACTCATGTTAGCACTTCTCTGATCTTATTTAAGACACATTCCATCATTTTGATCCAGACCATCTTGACTGGAACCTGTTACAACAACGAAGGGCTCACATGAATCCATTATTGATTTTTGGTAGCGCTTCCGTGACTTGCAGTTTCAAGCTCCGAGGAGCCAGATGAAGTATGCTTATCTTTGGGACCAATTTGAGTATTGCCTTAGGAAATATGCCCGTCCCAAGAGAAAGATTGAAATCAAGCCTCGCTTAACCTTCTTTGTTAATGGAACTGCTCAATCTCATGTGGGAGCAAGCACTATTTCAATGGATTGTCTGCCTCCCTCTCATTCAACAGTTCCACCATCACACTGTGATGTTGAGGATCATGTTCACACACTTGTTCAACCTTCACACCCTCCCAACATCACTCCACAAAATTTTCACGTAGATTTGGTTGTGATTCCTTCAAGTTCTCATATGCATTCTTTTTTTCAACCTCAATTTTTGCATGCGGGTGTTCCTCACAATGATGTTGTCTTGTGTTCGTCCATTCCAGACTATTCACTTGTTGTGAATGAGGAACAACCCACTAATGGAGCTGGTGTTGCAAAACCAACATGTGTTGTCATTCATGAAGAGTATGAGTGGGAGCTTGAGCTTCAACAATTGGCGAAGGATGACTCCCTTCCATCCGAGCCCCCTCCGTTCTTTTCTAACATTGTTGGTGAACCTACCATCCATGATTTTTCATGTGTGTCTTCATCTATGGATGCACCCATTGTTGATATTTTGCAGGACACACCATATGTTAGCCCATCATCCAACAATGGAGAGGACCAATCATTCATTGAAAATTCACTTGATCTTTCAACTGCTCTTTCTGGAAACAAAGTGGGTGAACATCCTTCCTTCTCATCTACCCCTTTGTGTGATTCGTCAAATCATGAGGATGCTGACCAGCTTCCTAAATTTTCTGATCTTAGTTGTGGTGATCTCTTCACCTCATCATTCGATCACGATGTTGATTCACTCCATGTTAATCTATCTAAGCCACTGGTTTATGAAGATCCGTTTATTAGTGAAGTCGAAACCCTACACATCATCGAGGGACTTTAGCCCAAGCTGATGGTTATGTCTAGCCCTCACTGTCCTGAGGTTGGTTTCGCTTCCGATCAGGAAATTTTTCAAACACTCAAGTCTCCTCATCACTCTTCTGTATGCACTCAAGATCAATCTAACACTCAGATCACACTTCCCCCACTTGAACTGCACGATCCCATTGCGCATGCATTGGAGGAGTCTTATATTGCAAGCACCCGTGCACAACGCAAGTTATCTTTGTTTCTTTTGTTTGCTTGCATGTCACAGTCAAGATTGTGCTTGTGCTTCAAAGTTGCACGTAGTGTCACACAACATCATGATAAGTCCACGGACTGTCTGTCATGCACATGCACTCACTTATGTCCCGTGGGAACTTTGAAACACGAAGTGTGGCTGTCTTCACTGTTATATCTTTCTTGTATGCTGGTTCGCACGACTGAGTTACTCACGGACCAAGCCTTCACCAACATGGGTCTACCAATGCGCCGGTGGTTGCATTGGAAGTATCACTTCACATGATTAGGCCCATGCACCGTTAACGTACTGGTAGGAGTAACGTTTTCTTTTAGTTGTTTTCTTGCATGCTTGTTCGCTTACATGCTTTGTTTGCTTGTTTGTTTACTTGTTTGGCTTTTATTTTTGCTTCAGCTCTTGCTTTTCTTTGTTGATTGCTAGTTCATTCGCTTGTTTCGTTCGTAGGTTAGTTTGCACGAAATCATGTGTGACTCATGAAACAAGCTGGATAAAATACAAGAGGGCTTGTACAATTATGACTACTTGGTTATCTATCATCTTGCCTGTGTATGATGAACTTGTTACTATTATTCCATGATATGTCAAAGTAAAATATGTACTCTTTGAAGTGGACCTTGGTGTAAGCACAATGCTTGCGCGCTAACTAGTGTCACCTTCTTTAGTTGATTTTTTTTGGGTTAACGCTTGTCAGCTCAATCAAGTAGAGTAAGGTGAGGGGGAAAACATTAGCTGGAATGTAAAAGATATAATAAACCACTTCTCTACTGGAACAACCTCCTCTGGTGTCAATAAGTCAGGATCCCTTTTCTGCCTCTGAAATGAATAAGTGTTATGCACAATAAAAATGAAAAATGAAAAAAATGAAAAGTAAAAAAAAAAAAATCAAATGAAAAATGAATAATGCGAAAGAAGAGAAAGGCTTCCTACGCAGGCGTACTGACCAGGCTTGGTAGCAGCAGAGCCATGTTTGTATTCCTTTATGACTCCACTGGGTTACTGTCTAAGCCTGTTAGCAGTGGAGCAACACCAGAGATGAAACTTAGACTCTGACGACTATACTGCTTGTGCACTTATATACCCCTCAACCCTAATTGAAAAAACTGTGTTGCCTTGGCTTGGAATGTGTGTCAATCGACCAAGAGTTTGGCAGATGATACATCTTACAATCAAGTTAGTGTCAAGCCAAGATGAGCTAAGAGCTAAACAATACTTCCGGAGGTGTTAGACTTGCTTTTCACGAACACGGTCCATTTAGAGAGGTGGAGTTCTACTAGTGTGTCGCCAAGTGTTGTAGCGCTACAACCACCCTCCAAAATTTTTCCTTAGCCTGTTTTGGAGCCTCCCTACCAATGTTCACAATAGCTTGCCTTGCTTCGTCAAGTCCTCAAGCTTCAGTGTCTCTCTTGCTCAAAGGCAGCCTATCGATCATAGTTTGATCTTTCCCTTCATAGGCTACTCACCCGGACTAAGTATAGTAGCAGGCTGAGCAGCCTCCCAGTGAAGTTTGCACATTTCTAAAGGGAAACCAGCCTTCCCTCCAGGAATTTCGCAATTCCCTCTAATAGTCTGTAGGGCTCTAGGATTGTGCAATCCTGCCAACCAGCCCTCCCAGCAGGATTTGCGTAATTTTTCCCATCGACAGGTTTCTCAGCCCAGTATTTGTGCAAATCTGGGGAACAGTTAGCTGCAGGGCCAAGAAATTACACAATCCACTTGGGCAGTCAACCCAAATTACAGTCAGGAATGCACATTTTTTTCCAGCAGTCAAGCAGTCTCTTGCATGTGTAACTGAGTTGACCGGTTCCCTCTGGGATTGAGAAAAACACACTTGCATGCATGGGTTTTTTCTCCCAAGGCAGCATGCAAAGGCATCCCCTTTTTTAGAAATCTATGTTTAGCAGTTTGACGTTACATGCAAGGAAAAATTCAGAAACCTTCCTCCAAGTGTCGCTTCCCCTAGATTTGTGGCATGCACGTCACAACCTCGATGTTATCAAAACTCATCAATTGGACGCTGCTATTGGGCCACTAATTTGTCATTATTAATATCACCTTTTAATGTCTATTTCATCCATTTCTACCATTCGTTATTAAGTCATTTATCATATTTTATCATATAGTTCCATTTTATAATTATTTATGCTCTTATGGATAAATACTATTTTTCTCCTTTATTTTTAATAAATTGATGATTATTATGCATGATTTTACCAATGATGGTTTATTAATGAATTTTTTCTAACATCACTCATGATTTTAGCCTCCAAGATCTTTTCCAGATTGAAAATTTTATCTCCAGCTCATAATTAAATATTCCAACTCAGAAATTTGCTAGAATAAGAAGTGACAGTTTTGCATTGGATGTTTCGGACAAATGAAGGAGAATATAGAAAATCTGAAACATGGGTTTTGTCCAGAATGGACTGAATTAGTTTTGTGATGAGCATTTTTCCAAAATTTGGTTTGTATTAAGAGAAACAAAAGGTTCTTCAAAGATGATTTTCTCAGATTTGTTGTTGTGGCCGTTTTCCAAATTCTTCCAATTGCAATACCAAATTCGACTTGTTCCTGCTGAATGCTAATGGAAAGATCTTTTAGATATGATCTTTCTAATCAATTTATTTTGTACAATCCAAATTTTTAATGAAAATCAGTTTTTAATCAACTTTTTTGTAACTTCCCTTTGCGCTATGTGTATTTAAATGAAAACAGAGATCAAAAAGAGAATTAGGAGGATAATTGGGGAGTGGGGGGGGGGGGGGGGGGGGGGGGGGGGGGGGGGGTGGGGGGGGGTAATGGAAGGATAATTAGGAGATAGGAGATGGAAAATTCTTAGATAGGATGTAGGAGAAGAGATAAGAGATGAGAGATGGGAGATGAATAATTTTTGAATTTGAGGCAGAGCTAAGAGCTTCATTATGATGTAATTATTTCTCTCAAATGTTTTAATGAAGGAAGTTATCCATTGAGCTCTACATCTGTTATTTGTAATATGATCTGAGTTATTTCTCAAGGTAGAACTGAGTCTTGGGCAGTTGGGCCCACTACCTTGGATGAGGTGATGCCTTGAACATGTAAATTAGTGTACTTATGTGTTTGTTTATTTGCATTTCAATTGTCATTCCTTGAAGTAGATTTCCTTTCTTTTAACTAATATTTCATTTGCTGCATTTTCCAGATTTGTTATTTCATCCAATTTCTAGATTTCATTTAATTTACTGCTCTAGATTAGCATTTGAATTATGTTGGGTGCAATAGATTAAATTTCCAATTCAGCAATGCGTGGTTTAATTTAGAAATGGTTCAAGTTTTGTATTAGCATAATTGTTTTTCTTGTCATTTACTTTATTCTTTTTAAATTAGTATTGTTATTCAAGTCTTACATTTTATTTCTTGTTGAACGAGTTTGATAGCATATAAGAAAATCATGTAGAACCAGTGTTAACTATTGGTATTGTTATGCATATATTTTGATGTTTGCCTTGAAATAAAAATATGCTCCTCGGGTTGATAATTAATGTCTAGGTGATTAGTTGTTTTATTTATTTATTAAGCAATTAATTCTACCCAACATTTTGGCGTCGTTGCCAGGGAGGTAGTCAAATAGCACTACCATGCTAATATATGGTTGTAGATGCATACCTGACGTCGTGAGAGCTAGATATTGAAGACGGAAGGTAAGAACCTATGTGTGCATCTTGGGGAACTAGTGATGGGTCTACCCTCAGTAGTCAGGCTTAGGTCATATAGCATGCACTGATAGAAGTAGGAACTTTAGAGGTAGAATTTTGAAAACAAATCTCATGATTCCACTCAGGTGGTGATGTAAACACCACCCATTCCACTAACCAATTGACATGAACATTTGAAGGAGGATCCCCAAAGTTGCACATGAAGAACATCTTCTATTATGGTAAGAAATGACTCACATTGCTACTTTTGAATTCCCTATCAAAGATTTAGGAGTGACAAAAATGCACATAATTCCTCCATCTTCTCTACCAAATTTTCATGGTTTGGCAAATGAAGACCTAGATACATTCTTATTTGAGTTTGAAGTACTTTGTAGAGCATATGATTATTGTAATAATGATCTAAAGTTGAAAATGTTTCCTCTTACTCTAAAAGGAGTAGCTCTCTAATGGTACATGAGCCTTGGTGGGAACAACATCCAAACATGGGAGGACATGAAGAACATATTCTTGAAGAAGTACCAAGAGTATTGCAAGGCCAGTGAAGATATTTTCAGTATGATACAAGGGAAAGATGAAAGCTTGGAGGAATATGTAAAATGATTTCAATACAACCTTCAAAAATCAAAGCATAAATATTTGGAAAAAGAGATCTTAAAAACACTCCTTCTTAAAGGAACCAAGATGAATTTTTAGAACTCTTAAATCTAATGGGAAAAGTGTTTTTCAGTTATCATATGATGATTTTTGTGAATTATGCATAAGGTATTCAAGAGGAATCTCCAAGGCTGGTAAGAATTATGAAGAAGTTTCTTCTTTCTTTTCCAAATCTACTACAAGAAGAGGAGAAATAAGAGCTGAAATAAATGTTTTATTTGAAAAGTTTAAATATGATTTTATTAGTTCCCTAAATTGACAATTGGATGTTTTGCAGGTTAAGAAAAATTAGGCAGAATTTGATTAAGTGTTTTGCCCTCATTACTGAAAAGAGCATTCCATAGATAGTCACTCTTTCATATCTAGGATGGAAGTAGCACATCAAATATATGGAGAAGCTGCTACAATTTCATAACCATGGAAATCATGTACTACATGTATGCTTCAAAACACTTCCTCTCCATCTTCTTACTTGCATAATCCATTATGGAATACTCATGTGTTAGGGCAGCCATGTCAATCTCAATATAACCCCCACCAATCTTGTCTACAATTTTGGCATGGTTCATCTTATGATTTCATGACTACTCTCCCTCATCTTGTAGCATGAACACATCATCCATATTCTTCACCAGCTCTTCCACAACATCTTTCTTGCTTATCAAAATCATCCGCACAACCCAATCAATTACATCATCAAAATCCTCGATGCCCTCCACAATTTCCTGCTCAACTCATTCCATGCCCTCACCATAACAAACCAATACAACACGCTTATAGTGTTGAACTACAAAATTTACCTACCCTTCCCACCCATTGTATCTCATATGCACCATTGCAGAAAACTTATATTGAGATTGAAAATATTTCAAATCCAAAAATTGTAGAAGTTATGGAAGAAAATGAGGTTTCTTCTAGTCTGCATCAACAAGCCACTTTAAAAACTCAAGAACTTCATGATATGACGGATATGGGAAATCAAGAAAGTAAATGATATATTGAAAATCGGTTTCACTTCATCATTTTTTTGCATCATCACTCCATACTTCAACAATTTTTGACACCATTTTTTCAAGGGAAGTTGACTTCTCATACTGTACTATTTATTAACATGCATTTTTCAAATTTGGGTATGTACATACTTGAGACCTTATTTCGAAAATGACTCCACTGGAAGTACTCTTATACTTAACCATATTTATTTTTCAAAGCAGAGTAGGTTAGTGTAGAAAATAAAATAAATAAGGACATAAATAAATACATTTTTTTAAAGTAAAAATAGTTGTTTTTGTTGTAACATGCTATGGAAATCAACATCGGTGATAAATTTTTTAATTTATTTGTGTATGTAGATGTATTATATTCAAAATAACAATTATACAAACACTCATATTCATTTTTATGACCAATTTGAAAAAATTGCTTGAATATCATATTTTTTGGCTTGCGGGCTTGATGAAAGTTCTGAAAACACAATCGGGACAATCATGTTTTGAGGGACCAAAAGGGAATATTTTTAAAACATGTTTCGATCATAAGTATCCCTTGATGTCTATTTTCCAACCCAATTTGAATCACTCAAATCAGACTAAAAACAAAAAAAAATTATAACCAAAATATTGATAGGGTGTCTAGTAGGAAGCTCAGGAACAGAGTTGGGACAATCGCTTTTTGGAGGCATAAATTAATATATTTTTAAAACTTGTTTCTATGGTATATTACCATATGAATATAGTTTAAAAGGAAAATTTAATCACTTAATTTCGATATCGAATGAGAAAGTTATGACCAAAATACTGACTGTCTATCATAAATATGCACTTTTAAAAATTCTGTTTTGCCAAATGTCCACTTGCGTATTTGACCCATTAATTTTTCTTTACTTCAAAATCTGTTTCTATTGGAGATAAATAAATTAATATAATTTCATTTCCAATTTGAATCAAATCAATCCATCATCAAATGAAAAATGTATGCTTAAAATATCCACTATTGGTCTAAGCTGGGAAATTGAAAATGACTCTGTTATGCAGGTCGTTCTAATTAAATTTGATAGATCATCTCATGAAAATTTTAAAACCTATTTCTATTGGAGATATCCCTCTGAATTCAATTTCATTTAGCTTTGGAATCACTCAAATTGGATGAAAAACAAAGAGGTTATGATTAAAACACTATAGGTTAGCATGATTGGTTATTGCTCTCCCGCGGGTAATAAATTAATTACTTTGTTGATTTTTTCCCTGAATTTGTTTTATAGAGTAACTACTTATTATTTGTTTTTCATATTTCTTGGATTAGGAGAGCCCGATCAACTCTCTTTATCCATGATTTAATGTTTTATTGCATGTAGACACTCATTTTTTGCAGGTCCTAGGAGAATAAAGAGGTCAATTTATGAATGAGTGATTCTTAAAAGAAATGTTAATGAAACTAGGGAATTTCATCTAATTTATTAATTAGTAGATTCATAGCAAAATAAATGGAGAATTGATTTCCATTTGAAGATTCATGTCACTGCTGCCAAAACATTTTTCTAAGAGATCATTTTTTTTCCATTGACAGATTGTTATTCCCTTAGAAAAAACACGATTAATAGATGTTGTAACATAATTAATTTATTTATTTACTGTTTTTAAATAAAGTGTTGTTTCTTTTCTAATTTCTCTTATGGTTTTGTGTTTTAGGTTTTGCTTCCTTCAAAGTTGTAGTTTCCGTTCTGTTGGCAAATGAACAACTGCTGCTCGGTAGAACGAACAAATCTGATTTGTCTTTGGGTGTGTTTAGTAAGTGTTGTTCAATTGATTGAACAATTGATGTTCAATTAATTGAACAACACTTATTTTTGTGTGTGTGTTGTTGTTCAATTGATTGAACGATTGTTGTTCAATCAATTGAACAACACTTATTTTTGTGTATGTGTGTTGTTCAATCGATTGAAAGATTGTTGCTCAATCAATTGAACAACACTTTATGCATTTTGATATTAAAATCGATTGAATTATTGCTATTCAATAAATTGAACAACACTTTTTGAGTTTTTTTTTCAATTTTGTTGTTCAATCGATTGAACGACTTCCATTAAATCAATCGAACAACACTTTTGCATTATTTTTTTCTATTTTGTTGTTCAATCAATTGAACGATTGATGTTCAATCAATTGATCAACACTTTTGCATTTCTACGATTTCGCTCTTCAATCAATTGAATGATTTTTGTCCAAGCAATTGAACAACAATTTTGTGTTTTTACGATTTTGTTGTTCAATCAATTGAACAACACTTTTGCATTTTTTCTATTTTGCTGTTCAATCGATTTAATGATTGATGTTCAATCAATTGAACAATACTTTTGCATTTCTATGATTTTGATGTTCAATAAATTGAACATCACTTTTTGCATTTTTTTTAATTTTGTTCTTCAATTGATTGAACAATCGCTATTCAATTAATTGAACAACACTTTTGTATTTTTATTTTTTATTTTTATTTTTGTTGTTCAATTGATTGAACGATTGTTGTTCAATCAATTGAAAAACACTTTTGTGTTTCTACAATTTTTTTGTTCAATCGATTGAATGAATGTTGTTCAATCAATTGAACAACACCTTTTGTATTTTTTTTTGACTTTGTTGTTCAATCAATTAAACAACACTTTTGTGTTTTTTCGATTTTGTTGTTCAATCAATTGAACAACACTTTTGTGTTTTTTATTTTATTTTGTTGTTCAATCAATTGAACGACACTTTTGCATTTTTTTCGATTTTTCTTTTCATTCGATTAAATGATTGTTGTTCGATCAATTGAACAACACTTATTTTTTTCGATTTTTTTGTTTAATCATCGAACGATTGTTGTTCAATAAATTAAACAACACTTGCATTTTTTCGATTTGTTGTTCAATCGATTGAACGATTGCTATTCAATCAATTGAACAACACTTTTTGCATTTTTTCAATTTTGTTGTTCAATCAATTGAACGATTATTGTTCAATCAATTGAACAACACTTTCACGTTTTTATGATTTTTTTGTTCAATCAATTGAACCATAGTTTTGTGTTTTTTTATTTTTTATTTTTTTATTTTGCTGTTCAATCGATTGAATGATTGTTGTTCAATCAATTGAAAAACACTTTTTCATTTTTTCAATTTTGCTATTCAATTGATTGAACGATTGTTGTTAAATCAATTTAACAACACATTTGCATTTCTACGATTTTGCTATTCAATTGATTGAACGATTGTTGTTCAATCAATTGAACATTACTTTTTGTGTTTTTTGTGTTGCTATTCAATCGATTGAACAATTGTTGTTCAATCAATTGAACAAAACTTTTTGAGTGTATGTTGTTCAATCGATTAAACGATTGTTGTTCAATCAATTGAACAACCCCAATTTTGCCTTTTGTGTGTTTGATGTTTAAATTGGTAGAATGAATAACTGTGATTTTTCTTTGCTATTTCATTGCCAATCATTCTTTTTGCCATTTTTTTCTTTCTCTTTTATGTTTCGAATCAAAACCATCTGTTTGGATTTGGAATTTGTACCCGAGATAGGAAAAAAAATAATATTAATACCATTATGACTTGTAAAACCTTTGATGGTTATTTTTATTCTGAAACTGACCTTGTTCATCTATACAATGACTGGCTGAATATCTTCTCTTTGGACATATCATAAAATGATTTATTATCTTAATACCATGTTGGTTTATTTTTCACACTTTCTATTGATAAATCCTTTGATATGATGATATGGGGGTAAAAGTATAACTTTCATTGGAATTTTTTTTACTTCTTACACCATCCCTGACTCTTAAGGAGTAAATGAGCCTCCCTCTTTTTACAATAAAAGTATCAAACTATGAAAATATGAAAATGCAACAAACATTGTCTTAAAGAGGATAGGGCGGTCTCATTACAAGCCAAACTACCATGATCATAAAGATGTAACAGGTAACATTCCATTATGGCCACCACACCAACGTAATGACCTTCTTGATCGTTAAAACCATTAGAAGGATAGTGGGTCTCATCACAAGCCACCCTGATCACTTTATTATATCCTGGTGAATGGCACTATACTTATTTGGTTACCATGCCAGCATAGTGGTCTCTTTATAGCAAGGAAAAGGAGAATCATCTAAATACTAAAAGGAGGACTCTAGCTCATTTTTTAGGTTAAAAAGCAACCCAGTTGAGGCTATGAATGCCTACTGGCAACAGTGGCTCTACTTGTGGTATTGAAGTACTACATTACACTGCTAATTACTCTCGATTCTATTAACCCCCTATGGATTCATTTCTAAAGGTGAATTTACCATTTAAACAACATTTCTAATTCAATTAGCCAACATGCATGGTAAACTATATATTTATATGCATTATATCATTATTGTCTAATAATCGATACCAACAGTCATCAACATTTATCGTTGGTCATGTGTTCATCACCTTTCCAGCTAAGGTAAATATCTATTTACATCATGGTATAAATCTCTGTTTTATTTTACGAGCATTTCAAATCTTTTGATGTGTAATGCTTTGATTGCCTTTGTTGTATTTTACGCCGCTTTTATTTGATTGGTTGCCTACATTTATGAACCCTCAATGTCCTTTCCCTTTTTCCTATGCTTTATGGTCATGGATGCCATTTTCTAATCGGAAGGGGCAAGGTATGCATTATGGGATATCATGCATAATAATTACTGAACTCCACCATGCATTTCCGATTTAACAAAGTATTATTATTGCATTTATACAAAAGTTTTTTTCTAATTGAAATTTTTGCATGCGGCTTATCTATTGCTGTTCAAAACTAAAACCGTGGATTCAAGAAACTACATGTAGAATAGTGAATTGTTTACAGGAGAACAATAAGTATGGGGGGTAACTCTATTCGAAGCGATCTCACACTATTGCAACTAACAGAAGAGGCTCGAGAAACTTGCAAATGTGAACAATTGTTCAAACAAGATGTGCTTGCATGGCTTCCATCATTTGCATCACTTCTAACATCAACTCAGCCTATGCGAGTCCATATATGCCATTCCACATTTTTTTCGGAGGTAAAACTTGAGGTAAAATAGTATAAGTTTCTGATTTATTAAAAGTTTGGGAGAATTTCATGAAAATCCATTGAGCATTATTTATCATAATTCATTCCACATCTTTACCACTTCTCAGACATAGAAGATTCAGTTTAGGGGAGTGTTAATTTGATTCATTTATTTATCATGACCATGCCATTAATATTTTTTATCATCCATAGATCTCCTTATTCATTCTCAACACCTCTCTTATTCCATGTTGTTTTACACCAAGCATAGATTTCAATAGATTGTAGCAACAACCTCAATTTCTTTTCCAGTATTGCATGAGGGCATGCTAATTCTCCAATTTGGGGGAGGAATTGCTACACATCATGGATATTTTCTACTTCATTTCTCATTTAAGGCATACAATTTCATTTTTATACAGTGCAGAAATTGATTTTCATATATATTTAAAACTCTGAATTGAATTCTTGTGATTTTTGGACAATAAAGAGGTATGATAAAAATACACAAACCCAGAAAATTTCAAGTTAAATTAGTTTGTAAAATTTTAGAAATCATGCACTGTCACCTATAACCATTTTGTTTATATCTCATGATCCATGCATTAAAATGATTTGATTTTTGGATTAGAGAAGCATTAATATAGTAGAAATCTACTTGCAAAATTTTAGCAAAACCTGGTTTATACTTTTTGAGAAAATGGTCAATGAATTTTGCCGTTACTTAGATCATATTTTGTTACAACTTCATATACATATGGCTGAAATTAAATGTGAAAATTGTTACACCTTCATCAACATTGCTAAAATTGAATATTCATTATTTGAGGAAGAAGTCATTTTTTCTATCAATTTCATGAGTTGGGATGAACATTTTTGTATTATAGCTTGGTTAATACAGAGGCTTTGGGTTGCATGAGGACATGCAACATATTGAGATTGGGGGTATGTTGGGCCACTAATTTGTCATTATTAATATCACTTTTTAACATCTATTTCATCCATTTCTACCATTCTGTATCATGTCATTTATCATAATTTATCATATAATTCCATTTTATAATTACTTATGCTCTTATGGATAAATACTATTTTTCTTCTTTGTTTTTAATAAATTGATGATTATTATGCATGATTTTACCAATGATGGTTTATTAATGAATTTGTTGTGACATCACTCACGATTTTAACCTCCAAGATCTTTTCCATTTTGCAAATTTGATCTCTAGCTCATTATTAAATATTCCAACTCAGAAATTCGCTAGAATAAGAAGTGACAATTTTGCATTGGATGTTTCGGACAAATGAAGGAGAATATAGAAAATCTGAAACATGGGTTTTGTCCAAAACAGACCAAGTTAGTTTTGAAATGAGTAGTTTTCGAAAATTTCGTTTTTATTAAGAGAAACAAAAGGTTCTTCAAAGACGATTTTCTTAGATTTGTTGTTGTGGCCGTTTTCCAAATTCTGCCAATTGCAATACCAAACTCGACTTGTTCCTGTTGAATGTTGATGGAAAGATATTTCAGATATAATCTTGCTGATCAATGTGTTTTGTACAATCCAAATCTATAATGGAAATCATTTTGTAATCAACTTTGTTGTAACTTCCCTTTGCTCTCTGTGTATTTAAATGAAAACAGAGATCAAAAAGAGAATTACGAGGATAATTGGGCGCGGGGTGGGGGGAATAATGGAAGGATAATTAGGAGATAAGAGATGGACAATTCTTAGATAGGATGTAGGAGAAGAGATAAGATATGAGAAATGGGAGATGAATAATTGTCGAATTTGAGGCAAAGCTAAGAGCTTCATTATGCTGTAATTATTTCTCTCATATGTTTTAATGATGGAAGTTATCCATTGAGTTATACATCTATTATTTGTGATCTAATCTGAGTTATTTCTCAAGGCGGAACTGAGTCTTGGGTAGTTGAGCCCACTACCTTGGATGAGGTGTTGCCTTGAACATGTATATTAGTGTAGTTATGTGTTTGTTTATTTGAATTTCAATTGTCATTCCTTGAAGTAGATTTCCTTTCTTTTAACTAATTTGTTGTTTGCTGCATTTTCCAGATTTGTTATTTCATCCAATTTCTAGATTTCATTTAATTTACTGCTCTATATTAGCATTTGAATTATGTTGGGTGCAATAGATTAAATTTCCAATTCAGCAAAGTGTGGTTTAATTTAGCAATGATTCAAGTTGTGTGATTAACATAATTGTTTTTTCTGTCATTTACTTTATGCTTTTTAAATTAGTATTGTTATTCAAGTCTTACATTTTATTTCTTTTTGAATGAGCTTGATAGTATATAACACAATCATATAGAACCAATGTTAGCTGTTGGTATTATTATGCATACATTTTTTTGATTGCCTTGAAATAAAAATACGCTCCTCGAGTTGATAATTAATGTCTAGGTGATTAATTGTTTTATTTATTTATCAAGCAATTAATTTTACCCAACAATTGCATAGCTCATTCCTCACATAAACCTTGTCGCTCTGACATCCCACATCACATCTAGAAGCAGTCGACACATTTGGCTCAGCTGTTTTGGGGTAAGCTCGCTTCCCATGCCTTGTGTTACATTTCTGTTGCTTTTTGTGTATTCGCTTGTGTGAGTGTTGTTTTCTTGATTTCTTTGAATTCTTCTTGTCGTTTACATGTATACTAGCATGTGCTAGCTCTATTACAATTTTCGTTGCTATCTCACTATTGTCGCATGCATGAAACTATTTTGCACGAACGTTTGCCCAACCGGTGAAATGCCTCACCCACACGCATGTTGATGTATTTTCTGAATCTTTCATTCATGTTTTTCATGCACTGTTAATCACTTCTACTATCACTTAGTGTCGCCATGCATTTTATCGACTTGCTTTCAATTTCCCGTCAGCGAGTCGGGCTAACCTTAGCCAGGTCTCTGCCTTCACCAAGGCTACATTGAGCAATCTGGAGAAGGAAGGCTAACCTTCCTCTCCAGATTTGCGCATTTTGGCCTAGCACTAGCCTTTTGGACTAAATTTCACATTCCTGGAGGTCAGTGGCTACTTAGCCCAAAAATTTTCGCAAATCTGCCCCTGGGCCAACAGTCCTTCCCAGCTGGGACTGCTTATTGCAGAATCCCAGAAACCAACTGCCCGATTGGACTGTGCATTGTGCCATTCCTATAGTTTTTCAGTCTCTAAGTAGCCCAAACTATGCCTTGTGTAGTCTTGGCAGTCAGTCTCCTGACCTCCCAGCCGAAATTGTGCAACCTTCATGATCATTCACCCAGGTATGTTGCAAGTCAGTTCTCATGTTCATTCTAGTTTTTGACTAACAAATTGCTTTCTATGAGTGTTGCGATGTCTCAAGGTGTCACAGGTGTTCATCTCCCTCTCAGCAGTAAAGGTACAAAGGCTTCCAGGAGAGCAGAGACGAAAATACTGTTCAGAGCATGCTTGGGGATGCAGTCGATCAAGTGTCTATGAGCTTTCCTACTCACGAAGACATCAAGTTGTTCGAGGACAAGGACATCAAGCAACAACATCACAGTGAGTAGCATCATGAATAGCAGCGAAAGGCATCATACCAAATGTAGCAAATGTAGTGAATGAAGCAAACACAACAAATGCAAGAGGAAGGTTGTTGAAAACATAGAGGAGAAGCAAAGTTGCAAGATCAAGTAGATCCAATGATAATGAAAGCAACTTTGGAGACTTAGGCTATGAAGTGACAGCATGACATAAAGATCGCATGAAGGCAGAAGATGGAACAAAGAAGGAGTTGCATGTGTCGAAGTAGCAACTCAGGAAGAACATGAAGCTGCACAGACAAACCAATGAGTTGTAGCAAGAACATGAACAACAGTGGGTGCAACATGCATTCATGGATGAAACTGTGCCAGTATAAGTTAAGGATCCATCCAAATAGCTGACACAGAGAGAAAACATGGTGAGAATTGTTGTTGATTGCATGCAAAGGATCCAACAACATCCATGTCATTGAGCGCACGCATGCAATCCTACCCATTCAACACACTCACCAAGGCGAAGACAAGAAGAAAGTCCAACTAGGGCTAGACATGCACTTCGGCAAGTGGATGTGGATGACCACCAACACACACATGAAGATAAGCACAAACATTATGCATCAGTGTGTTGTTGGTTCAATTTTCCCAAGAAGACCATGCACATGTTAGCAGACAAGTTGGATGAAAGATCCGAACCAATGCACCGGTTGCAATGGAGGTAAGATTTTGCTTCAGAAAAATGTCACCATGTGGTGCATTCACACCATCAGGGATGACCAATCTTGGCATCAGCTCACTAGCTTCACCATCATGGGCGACCAAGCTTGGCATCATCTCACCAGCTTCACCATCACAAGCATGTCAAGGAGTTGGTCTCACCACAATGGATTGAGTGTAAGTGATGTCTTGCAAGGCTTGCTCAAGCCATGTTGTCTCATATGAGTACATGTGCATTATAATGTTGAGTCATGTCAAGTGTAAGTCGAGTCTCAACAGTTGGATGTAAGAGTCATAGAGTAGGTGAAGAGTCATGAGGGTAATTGAACTGTCACAAAGGGGAATGCCAAGGGTCACCCAACCCTTTGCTATAAATAGTCCCTCATAACTCATTGTATGGGCTTTTGGTCAGCCAAGCTTTTACTAAGACTATCTTGAAGAAGGCTTGGAAAGTATTGTAACACACCTTATCTTCTCCAGTGCACAGACCTAGTACATCTCTTTGGAGGAGTAGGCGGATGTGGCTGTGACGTTCTACTGATGGGGCTAGTAGGTTTACATGGTGTATTGCATGATTGCGACTTACACTTATTTAATAATAAGAGCTAGCACATTTTCATGCATATATTGTTATTGTAGTTGGACTGTTCTGGTTCCCTTAATGATATATGTTGTTTAACTTACGCACTTGTATATGAACTGATTTGTATGCAATTATATGAATATTGTTGTTAATGTGTTGCATATGTTGTTAATGCTGTCACCATCCGTGTCAACTGCTCTGTCAGACATCAGACAGACCTTCCTCTGAACCTTGTTATATAAACCGTCACACTCGTCTCGAACTGACCTGTGAGTGTTGTTCGTGTTATCTTACCTTGTATGTTGTGACCGTCACATCTGTTTTGACTACTCTACTGGAAGTTGTACATGTCCTTTGTGTTGTGTGTTCCTAGTCGAGTTGGGATTGATCCTTTTCAACTTGGAACTCACCTTCACTTTCCTCTCCCTTCGAAGTGTTGGAGCCTCTCATACTCATTCCTTGAGTCACCACATCATTCATACCCTTGCTACTGACAGAGTTATCTTACTTTAATCTGTGCGACATCGCGGTCAAGGAATTACCTTACAACCCACTACTAGGACTCCTACACCGAATGGTCTGAGGTCTAATTGGGGCCTCTTATTGGGGAAATCCCCTTGACATGTTGGTGGATCCAGCACCGTCAACATTTCTGGTACTAGAAGGAGGGCCTGCTGACAAGCAGTGTCCTCTCATCCAATTATGAACCTTTGCATATCCTTCATGGAGTCTTGCATTCTTCTTCCCCCGAGGTGTTTTCCGAATTGTGAAGACGTCTCCATCTCAAGGAATCTTTTCAATCTCTTGTCCACTCACATGTATGATGGTGAAGGAAAAGTGGCCTGGCCTGAGAACTTACATAACTTCCTTTCTATGATTTATGAGGAAGATGAGTTTACTGAAAAACAAGTTGGTCTGCTGCTTGCACTCACACTTCGTGAATCCTCATTTTGTTGGGTGCTCAACCTACCGACTAACGTTGTGCACTCATGTGAGCACTTCTATGATCTTATTGAAGACACGTTCCATCATTTTCGTACAGACCATGTTGACCGAAAACTGTTACAGCAATGGAGGGCTCCTCATGAATCCATTATTGATTTTTGGCAGCACTTCCGTGACTTGCAGTTTCAAGCTCTGAGGAGCCAGATGAAGTTTTCTTATCTCGGGGACCAGTTCGAGTATTTCCTTAAGAAATATTCCCATACCAAGAGAAATATTGAGATCAAGCCTCAATCAAACTTCTTCATTGATGGAACTACGCAATCTCATGTGGGAGCAGGAACTATCTCAACGGATTGTCCACCTCCCTCTCATTCAATAGTTCCACCATCACACAATGATGTTGAGGATCATGTTCACACACTTGTTCAACCTTCACACCCTCCCAACATCACTCCACACAATTTTCGCTCAGATTTGGTTACAAGTCCTTCGAGTTCTCATATACATTCTTTTTTTCAACCTCCGTCTTCGTACGTAGGTGTTCCTCTGGATGATGTTGTCTTGTGTTCGTCCATTCCTGACTCTTCACTTGTTGTGAATGAGGAACAAACCAATGATGGAGTTGGTGTTGCACAACCGACATGTGTTGTCATTCATGAAGAGTATGATTGTGATCTTGAGCATCAACACTTGGCGAAGGATGACTCCCTTCCGTCTAATCCTCCTCTGTTCTTTCCTAACATCGTTGGTGAACCTGCCATCCATGATTTTGCATGTGTGTCTTCATCTACGGATGCACCCATTTTTGATCTTTCGCTAAACACACATATGTTAGCCCATCATCCAACAACAGAGAGGACCAATCATTCATTGAAAATCCACTTAATCTTTTATCTACTCTTTCTAGAAACACAGAGGGTGAACATCTTTCCTTCTCATCTACCCCTCTATGTGATTCGTCAGATCATGAGGATGCCAACCAGCGTCCTGAATTTTCTGATCTTGGTCGTCGTGATCTCTTCACCTAATCTCTAATCATGATGTTGATTCACTCATTGTTAATCCACCTAAGCCACTGGTCTACGAAGTTCCATCTGTGAACAAAGTCGAAACCCCATAGATCGTCGAGGCACTTTAGCCCGAGCTGATGGTTATGTCAGGCCCTCGCTATCCTGAGGTTGGTTTTTCTTCTGGTCAGGAAATTTCTCAAGCACTCAAGGCTCCTAATCACTCATTTGTATGCACTCAAGATCAATCTAACACTAAGAACACACTTCAAACACTCGAACTACATGATCCCATTGCTCATGCATTGGAGGAGTCTTATATTCCAAGGACTCATGCATGATGCAAGTCATCTTTGTTTCTTTTGTTTGCTTGCATGTCATAGTCAAGAGTGTGCTTATGCTTCAAAGTTGCACATAGTGTCACACAACACCATGATAATTCCATAGACTTTCCGTCATGCACATGCACTCACTTATGTCCCGTGGGCACTTTGAAACATGAAGTGTGGTTGTCTTCACTGTTATATCTTTGTTGTATGTTGATACGCACGACTGGGTTACTTGCGAACCAAGGCTTCACCAACATGGGTCTACCAATGTTGGCTTGTTGGGGCCTAACCCAGGTTCAAAGTTAATTAGCCAAACAAATCCCTGTACTACTAGCCGTTTCGGCAGCAGTCCACGGAGCGCGGACTGAAGTCTCACCCGAAGCAGTATGGGGGGATGTTGGAACCAAGTTTCCGCACCCTTGATATGTTTGAGGGGTTGATTTAGTCCAACTGTGAATACCTTCACGCACGTTACTTCGCACACTTCCTTGACCTGTAAGGCCTTCGCGCCCTATTATATTCGCCTTCGTGCAACCCTAACCAAAGGCTGAGGAGCTTTGCTGGACGAACGATCTGCACTATTTCCCCAAGTCACACCATGGAACTTACTTATCTTCTTATAACAGTTAGTTATATTCGCATAAACATATACCTTCTATTACATTTACTTATTCAGCACATTCATATAAGTTCGCGCAGTAAATAAATAGTAAACTTGCAATTCATACCCAATATACTTCAATGCATAAAATAGGAAAATATACACATAAATATGGTAAAACTTATCTTTATTAATGCTTCACCTCGTTATAGACTCAACCTGAACTATGCACTCAGCTGCAGGGGTCCACGCACTCAGCTGGGGACTACTAGGCCTCTGCGCACTCAGCTACAGGGGTCCACGCACTCAACTGCAGATTACTAGGTCTCTACACACTCAGCTACAGAGCTTTCTCCTACTCTACGACCCAAAGATACGACTCTACGCTTTACTCAATGCTTCATGGATTGATTCCCTCTCTTCAATTCCTTAGATGTCCCTTTACACTTAGAGCCTCTCTCTATTTATACAATCCCATGGTCCACGGACCATGGGTAGAACTCTCAAGCTGACACTACATTTACAAAAGTAAGGGAAAACAACCTTATGAATCAATTACAACTTCGCGTCCATGCCCACAACTCGCGGAGTCTTTACATCGGAATTAGTAAAAAACTGGGCTTTAAGCCCCAAAACTTGCCTTAGGAGGATCCCACGCCCAACAGGCCCCTAACACAAACATCATGACTCTCCCTCAAGTCACTCTGTCGATGCGAAGATCTTCGCACGGAGACCTCCCAACTCTGCTTGGACTACTGCAAGGTCGGCAGTGCACTGAGCAACTGCTTGTTGTATCCCTTGTACGCATTGCTTTGAGGCTGCAGTGTTGGAACTGCTCCTCTGTATCTGTTCCTACATCCCCTGCATCTGCTTATAGTCCTACGCCTTCTTTCAACTACCTGGAGTGTGAAGACTATGCTTCTATCAGCTATTCAGATAGCCGGGCCACCAATGTATGGCTTCAATCGATTGCCATTCACTTTGCCTGGGAAAGGTTCTCCATTTAGCTTTACCAGCTACACTGTACCTCCTTGGGTGATCGCCTTAGTGATATACAGTCCAATCCAATGCATTAAGCTGATCAACTCTCGGTGGTAGTCCCCAAATTCATCACCGTAGTCATGTGCACTTTGTTTTATCACCCTGATTTTCTTATCAAGAAAATCCTTGTTTATTTCTTCCTCAAGTTTCTTGACTTCCACTTCCACCAGAGCTCTTTTCTCCCTTAACCACACTCTTTCTTTCATGAGTTCTTGGAGCCTAAGATCATGATGTCGGATTTCTTCCTCAGGTCCCAAGCGTTCTTCCTTGTTCACCTATGTGATTGCTTCTTCCAAGGCTCTGCGAACCATCATATCTACCGGCACTGCTATGCACAGAATAGGCATACTTTACTCTATAGGGACTATAGTATTTGCTCCATGGGCCAATCTAGAAGGTGTCTGCCCCATTAGTTTCTTGCACATTGTCCTATAATCCCATAGAACTGTTGGTACACGTAGGTCCCAATCACTCCACTGCACATTATATACCCTGTTTAGTGCTTCACACACTTCGTTAAAGGCTTCTACATGGGTAACCTTTTGCACACTCATCCTTTCCACACTTCGTCATCCCAACTGGAGGGACCATTCACCTAATTGCTTCGCTAACACCTGCTTATTAATCGTGTTCCCGAACGCGAAGTCCATGTGCATCTGCGTAGGTCATTTACCATATGCTTGTACCCACTTGGATAGATGCCTGCGTGGACCATCTCATCCTTAATTCTTGTCTGTTATTCACATTTGAGGCTTCCCAAAACATAAGCGCATCATTCTCCTGCATTCATGCCAGTCCTCAAAGCTTCCTTGGTGCGTAACTCACCAGCTCGTAGGCGTAGTTCGCAGTACCCATTTCAAAGCCTCGAAACATTGTTGTTCCAGCACCTCTCTTTCAAATCTATTCAGGAAAGAATCTACCTCACTTAACCCATCATAAGTAGATATATCCCTCACTTCTATCAATACACAATGCAACGATCTTGTCATCATATTATAGTTCAGTGTGGTCACCTCATACAATTGGTTCTGCCATCACTCTATTTCTTCATCCGAATCCGATATACAGGAGCTTTCGCACTCCCATGATATTCGTCCATCCGTGGTGGGATTTACCCAGACTTGCTCTCATGTGGTTATCTTTTTGATGTATTCTAAGTCGTCATTGCTTTCATAGTCGCGCACCAGCTTAGTGTAGCATGATCTGTCAGCGGGGTCCAAAGGTACGACTACGCGTAGAGATTTTTTCTCAAAAATCATCTTGCACTTCTTCAGATTTATCACCCCGCTCATGTCAGTGGCCCAACCAATTCCTAATAGCACGGGGTAGGGATTGTTGTAATCAACAATATCTATCACTTCAAAGTCTGCTAGCGTGCTTGACCCTTCAATATCTATGGTGATTCCCTGCAATCTCCCCATAGGTATGATCTTTTTCTGGTTCGCCATCTACAGTTGGATAGGAGACCATTACAGTGTAGGCCCTCCCATGCACTCCCATGTCTGCTTTGGTAGAACGTTCATGTTTGACCCTAGGTCGAGGATTACTTGGTCCATCTCATATTCTCCAATCTATGTGGTCAACCTCATTTCTCTTCACATCCTCGTCGTATGCTTTCCAATCTTCTGGACTACGCACGGTTCTCCTGGTGTGGTCCCAGCATATCTATTTATGAGTTCCTGTAATCCCTTTACAACCTTGCTGTCGCGCAGTAGCTTCATGCATGTTTCTAGGAACTTCGTGAGCATTTATGGGTCCATTTCTGGCTCTGATCTATCTTTGCTTCCTGAAGTGGACGCATCAGCGAAGCTTTTCCTAGCTTCCATGAAGGTTTCCTTAGCACACTACAAATCAAACTCTACTTCTTTCATCAAAGCCTTACGAACCCAAGTACTATCTTTAGGTTGTTTGCCTTTATCATCTCCTATCATCAGTCCACTTTGGGGCACAATGTTCATGTTACGGTCTTCCTCACATGGCTCAGACCTCATCATTTGCAAGTTCTGAGTCAGGGGAGGTTGGAGCACTCCCTTGTTGCACAACCTCGGTATCAGTGTGGGACAATCCTCTGTCTCATGATCAAACAAGATATAATAGAGACATGATGGACATGTTGGATTCATACAATCACGGGCATAATGTCCTGGCCCCTAGCAATTGTAACATATCATTTGTTCGCCACCTCTTCTAGGTCCTCCTCCACCTCAACCTCATCTGCACCCTTGAAATTTGGTTCACACCACTCCTGCGTTCTGGTCAAGGGGCCACGTTTTGGCCTAAATTCTATAGGTGGAGTCCTATCCATCATCAGCTCATAGCTTCTATAGGTGCGCTCATCATGTCCAACCGATCTACAAAAATTACATAACAACTGTTGTGAATTCTATGTGTACTTCTGCAACAAATAACAGTTGTCTGTAGCATGCTTTCCTCCTATTTGACAAATCGTGCACCACAAAGCAGGTGCCGTGCTAGGTCCTGCTTGTGCCTCTGGTCTTAAGAGCATTGGTCCTCCTCCCACGAGGTAATTTTCGAATACTAGGCAGTGGTCCTTATCATGACCCTAACCCTTACATTTAACACACCATACCTCTTCGCGCACTTCTGGGCGAGTTGTCCTGTCTTGTTTCAGACTCTGCATCTCAAGGCATAAGTTTTTCAATTGCACATGGATCTGCTGAACTCCCAGGTTAGGATCCTGTATCGGGGTCTCATGCAACCTTATCATAATCTCCAAGGCCTCTACCTGAGTTGTTAACCTCTGTTGCGATGACGCGTTCCTCAAATGTGGCATTAGTGATGCTACAAACCATTCGTAGTGCTTTTCATCAGTCAAAGTCATATTAGCTTCGTGAATTGTGCACTTCAGCCTTTGATCCAACTCCTAAGGAGTCTCACCTAGTAGCATTGTGATTTCCTTGAACCCAATGATCGATTGCACCTCTACCTTCGGCTTGCTAAATTCTCTATTTAGCGCAATTTGGATATCTGCTATCCCCGCATTTGGATTTTCATTAGAATGCTTAATATACCAGGTTAGTGTGCGATCATGCAGAGCGCTGACCAACATTGCTTTCTTTATGTTATCATCTGTAACTCCATGTGCTTCCCATACAACCCTTATCACGAACCAAAACTGGTCCGGATCTTCATTTCCTACTCCTTTGAACACCAACAACTTTATCATGCTTGCCATATTGCTTCGTGGTGGTGGCGGAGGTGGTATGGGTGAAGATTGGCATGAAAGCAATGAAGCTGGTGGTGGTGTGGGTGGGCATGTGCAGAATCCTCTGCCTTATCAAATTGATCGCACTTCTTGGTGAGACCTTCGCAAACTCTTCCTCATCCCCTCGCGGAGGTGAAATCAAGGGGTTAGTTTCTAGTTCTATACTACCTTCATTCTCCCACTTCGCGTAACCCTGAACATCAATGAATTCGCAAAATTCTCTTTTCGCATAGTAGAATTTTAATCAAAGTGTTCAGAGACTTAACATACTTACCTCGCGGTCCTTTGAGAAAGTGTCGCTCGGCCTTGTTGTAGCTTACCGTAGTGTCTACTATGAACTCAGTAATGAATCTTCCTATAATCTGATTGAGCCAGTGATCAATAGCATGCATGATCTTATCCTTTGATGCTTCCAATCTACACACCAACTCTGGGGTCCACACAATAGGACTGTCGAGCTTGCACCTTCCTTGGCTATCTTCTAGCTTCGTGATCCACTCGTACAACTCAGTAGGGAAAGATGCGAAGAAAATTTCATGGATCTCTGTGTACAGGTAGCAGTGTAACCACTCTTCTTTTGATAGTCACGGATTCCTATTTTCCTGCACCGCAAACTCGTGAATTCTCCTGTTTAACCAACCTTCAATTTATTTCTTAGTTGGATTCCAATGATACGACATCAAACATCTCTATGCAAATTCCGGTCATGGCAATGGAACTATTTTTTGGCTTATTGGGGCCTGACCTAGGTTCAGAGTTAATTAGCCAAGCAAATCCCTGTACTACTGGCCCTTTCAACAACAGTTCGTGGAGCGCAGACTGAGGTCTCACCCGAAGAAGTATGGGAGGATGCTAGAACCGGGTTTCCGCACCCTTGAGATGTCTGAGGGGCTGATTTAGTCCAACTGTGAATACCTTTGCGCAGGTTACTTCGCGCACTTCCCTAACCTGCGAGGCCTTCACACCCTGTTATATTTGCCTTCACGCAGCCCTAACCAAGGGCTGAGGAGGTTTCCTAGAGCAACGATCTGCACTATTTCCCCAATTCACATTGTGGATCTTACTTATCTTCTCATAACAATTAGTTATCTTCACGTAAATAGATACCTTCTATTAGATTTACTTATTTAGCACATTCATATAAGTTCATGCAGTAAATAAATAGTAAACTTGCAATTCATACCCAATATACTTCAATGCATAAAACAGGAAAATATACACAAAAATATGGCAAAATTTCTTTCTATTAATGCTTCACTTGGTTACATAATCAACTTGCTCTGCACACTTAGCTACAGGGGTCCGCGCACTCATCTGCGGACTACTAGGCCTCTGCGCACTCAGTTGCAGAGCCTTCTCCTAATCTATGACCCAAAGACACGACTCTACGCTTCGACACAATGCTTCATGGATTGATTCCCTCTCTTCGATTCCTTAGATGTCCATTTACACTTAGAGCCTCACTCTATTTATACAATCCCATGGTCCACGGACCATGGGTAGAACTCTCAAACCGACATTACATTTACAAAAGTAAGGGCGGACGACCTATGACTCAATTACAACTTCGCGCTCTGTGCCTACAACTCACGGAGTCTTTACATCGAACTTAGTAAAAAAATGGGCTTTAAGCCCCAAAGGTTGCCTTAGGGGGATCCCACGCCCAACAACCAATGCGTTGGTGGCTGCATTGGAAGTATCACTTCACATGATTAGGCCCATGCACTGTTAGTGTAGAAGTAGGAGTAGTGTTTGCTTTAAGTTGTTTTCGTGCAGTCTTGTTTGCTTACATGCTTTGTTTGGTTATTTGTTTGTTTGCTTGTTTGTTTACTTTCTTGTCTTTCATTTTTTCTTCTGCTCTTACTTTGCTTTGTTGATTTCTAGTTCGTTCACTTTTTTCGTTCGTAGGTTAGTTTGCATGAAACCTTGTGTGACTCATGAAATGAGTTAGGTAAAGTACAAGAGGGCTTGTACAACTATGGCTAATTGGTTATCTGTAATCTTACCTCTATATGGTGAACTTGTTACTCTTAGTCCATGATACATCGAAGGAAAATACGTACTCTTCAAATTGAACCTTGGTGTAAGCACAACGCTTGTGTGCTAACTAGTGTCACCTTCTCTAGTCGACTGTTTTTGGGTTAACCCTTGTCAGCTTAGTCAAGTCGAGTAAGGTGAGGGGGAAAACCTTAACAAGTACGTTAGAGATATAATAAACTACTTCTCAACTGGAACAATCTCCTCTTCTCTCAATAAGTTGGGATCTCTCTTCTGCCTCTGAAATGAATAAGTGCTATGCACATTGAAAATGAAAAACGAAAAAAATGAAAAGTCAAAAAAAAAATTCAAATTCAAATGAATAAGGTGAAAGAAGAGAAAGGCTCCCTATGTAGGGAGGTGATGCGAGTAAATCTGTTGGGGTACTGACCAGGCTCGCTGGCAGTGGAGCCATGCTTGTGTTCCTATGTGACTCCACTGGGGTACTGTCCAGGCCTGCTAGTAGTGGAGTAACACCAAAGATGAAACTTAGACTATGATGACTATACTACTTGTGCAATTATATACCCCTCAACCCCAATCAAAAAAACTGTGTTTCCTTGGCTTGGAATGTGTGTCAATCGACCAAGATTCTGGAAGATAATACATATTACAATCAGGCTAGTGTTAAGCCAAGACGAGCTAAGAGCTGAACAATACTTTCGGAGGTGTTAGACTTGCTTTTCACGAACACGGTACATTCAAAGAGTTGGCGTTTTACCAGTGTGTCGCCAAGTGTTGTAATAGCTACAACCACCCTCCAAAAGTTTTCCTTAGCCTATTTTGGAGCTTCCCTACCAAACTTCACAATAACTTGCCTTTCTTTGTCAAGTCATCAAGCTTCAGTGTCTTTCTTGCTCAAAGACAACCTGTCGATCACAATTTGATATTTTCCCTTCATAGGCTGCTCACCCGGACTTGGTCCAGCTGCAAGCTGAGTAGCCTCCTAGCGAAATTTATGCATTTCTATAGGGAAACCAACCTTCCCTCCAGGAATTGCGTAATTCCCTCTGACAGCCTGTTGGGCTCCAGGATTGCGCAATCCTGCCAGCCAACCCTCCTAGCAGGATTTGCGCAATTTCTCCCAGCAATAGGTTGTTCAGCCCAGGATTTGTGCAAATATGGTTAGCAGTCAACTACTGGGCCTAGAAATTGTGTGATCCACTTGGGCAGTCAATCCAGCTTACAGTCAGGAATGTGCATTTTTCTCGAGCAGTCAATAAGTCTCTTACATGTGCAACTGAGTTGACCGGTTCCCTCCAGGATTGAACAAAACAGACTTGCATGCATGCGCTATTTCTCCCAAGGCATCATGCAAAGGCATCCCTTGTTTCAGGGATCTATGTTTGGCAGTTGGAGGTTACATGCAAGGAAAAATTCAGAAACCTCACTCCAAGTGTCGCTTCCCCTAGATTTGTGGCATGCACGTCACAACCTTGATGTTATCAAAAGTCATCAACTGGATGCTGCAAATCTCATTCCTATCATCAACCTTGTAGCTCTGACATCCCACATCACATCTAGGAGCAGTCGGCACATTCAGCTCAGCTGTGTTGGGGTAAGCTCGCTTCCCATGCCTTGTGCTACATTTCTATTGCTTTTTGTGTCTTTGCTTGTGTGAGTGTTGTTTGCTTAATTTCTTTGAATGCTTGATGTCATTTACATGTATACTAGCTTGTCCTAGCTATTTTTTAGTTTTTGTTTCTATCCCACTGATGTCGCATGCATGAAATTATTTTGCATAGACGTTCGCCCAACTAGTGAACTGCCTCACCCACATGCATGTTGATCTATTTGCTGAATCTTTATTTCATGTTTTTCATGCACTGTTAATCACCTCTATTATCACCTAGTGTTGCCGTGCATTTCATTGGCTTACTTTCTTTCAGTTGCCCATCGGCGAGTCGGGCCAACCTTGGCTCAGTCTTTGCCTTCACCAAGGTTGCATTGCACAATCTGGAGAAGGAAGGCTCATCTTCCTCTCTAGATTTGCACTTTCTGGCCCAACACTGACCTTCTAGACTGAATTGCACATTTTTGGAGGTCAGTGGCTACTTGGCCCAAAAATTTGCACAAATCTACCCCTAGGCTAGCAATCATTCCAAGCTGGGACTGCTCATTTTGCAATCCCAGTCGCCAACTGCTTGACTGGAATATGAATTGCACAGTTCCACTAGTCAGTTAGTCTCTTAGTAGCCCAGACTGTGCCTTGTGTAGTCTAGGTAGTCAACCTCCCGACCTTTCGGCCAAAATTGTGCAGCCTTCATGATCACCTAGGTATGTTACAAGAGAGTTTTCATGTTCATTTTGGTTTTCGATTGACAGATTTCTTGCTATGAGTGTTGCCATGTCTCGAGGTATCGCAGGTGTTCATATGCCTCTTAGTAGTACAGGTATAATGGCTTCTAGGAGAGTAGAGACGAAAACACCATTCAGAGCATGATTGGGGATGCAGTCGATCAAGTGTCTATGTGCTTGCCTACTCACGAAGAAATCAAGTTGTTCATGGACAAGGACATCAAGCAACAACATCACAGTGAGCAACATCATGAACAATAGTTGAAGGAAGCATACTGAATGCAGCGAATGAAGTGAAAGCAACAAATCGAAGAGGAAGGTTGTTGACAACATAGAGGCAGAGCAAAGTTGCAAGATCAATCAAATCCAATAATAATGAAAGAAACCTTGGAGATTCAGGCTGTGAAGTGACGGTGTGACATGAAGATTGTGTGAAGGCAAAAAATGGAACAAAGAAGGAGTCGCATGTGCTGAAGCAACAACTTAAGAAGAACATGAGGTTGCACAGAAAAACCAATGAGTTGTAGCAAGAACATGAACAACAGTGGGTGCAAAATGCACTCACGATGAAACTGTGCTAGTACAAGTTAAGGATCCATCCCAGGAGCTGACACAGAGCAAACATGGTGAGTAGTGTAGATGATTGCATGTAAAGGATCTAGCAGCATGCATGTTGTTGAGCGCACACATGCAATCCAACCCATTCAACACACTCACCAAGGAGAAGACAAGAAGCGAGTCCAATTAGGGATGAACATGCATTTCGAAAAGTTGATGCACATGATCACCAACACAAACTTGAATATCAGCATGGACACTATGCATCAGTGTCTTGCCGGTTTAACCGTCCCAAGAAAACCATGCGCATGTTAGTAGACGAGTTGGATGCAGGGGTCGAACCAATGCACCAGTTGCAACGGAGGTAAGAGTTTGCTTCAACAAGATGTCACCATGAGGTGCATGTACACCATCATGGACAACCAAGCTTGGCATCAACTCACTAGCTTCACCATCACAAGCATGTCAAAGAGTTGGTCTCACCATAGCGTATTGAGTGTCAATGATGTCTTGCAAGGCTTGCTCAAGCCATGTTGTCTCGCATGAGTACATGTGCATTGTAATGTTGAGTCATGTCAAGCGTAAGTCAAGTGTCAACAGTTGGATGTAATAGTCATAGAGTAGGTGAAGAGTCATGAGGGTAGTTGAACTGTCATAAAGGGGAATGTCAAGGGTCACCCCACCCTTTGCTATAAATAGTCCTTGATAACTCGTTGTATGGATTTTTGTCAGCCAAGCTTCTACTAAGACTATCTTGAAGAAGGCTTGGAAAGTATTGTAACGCGCCTTGTCTTCTCCACTGCACAGAGCTATTACATCTCTTTAGAGGAGCATGCAGATGTGGATGTAACGTTCCACTGATGGGGCTAGTAGGTTTACATGGTGCATTGCATGATTGTGACTTGCACTTCTTTAATAGTAAGAGTCAACACATTTTCATGCCTATGTTGTTATTGTAGTTAGACTGTTCTGGTTTCCTTAATGATATATGTTGTTTAACTTACGTACTTGTATATGAACTGATTTGTATGCAATTATATGAAACTTGTTGTTAATGTTGCATATGTTGTTAATGCTGTCACCATCCATGTCGACTGCTCTACCGGACATCAGACAAACCTTTCTCTAAACCTTGTTATATCAACTGTCACACTCGTATTGGACTGATCCATGAGTGTTTTTCGTGTTATCTTACCTTGTATGTTGCGACTGTCATGTTTGTGTTGACTGCTCTGCCAAAAGCTGTGCATGTCCTTTGCCTTGTGTTTTCCTAGCCAAGTTGGGACTGATCCCTTTTAACCTAGAACTCACCTTCACCTTCATCTCCCTTCAAAGTCTTGGAACCTCTCATACTCATTCCTTGACTCACTGCATTAGTCACACCCTTGCTACTGACAAAGTTATCTTACTTGCCTATGTGTGTGTTACTGGGAATAGTGTCCACTTGGATGCTGCTATTCCCACTAAGACTGGTAGCTATCTTAGAAACAAACAAGTAAAGTCTACTTTCATTTTCCTTTATGAAAATAGATAAGAGTGGAACCAAGGAGACCAACCTTAGTCTTGCGCTTGATTTCCTTTTTGATTCCTCTCCTTCCTGATAGAGCTTCGCCGCTTCTTCTTCGTCTGCCCAACTTCAAAAAGCACCTATGGAATCACAACAACATACTACTATTGAAGAACAAAGATCTATATTCATAAATAACACAGGACCAGATGTGTGTTAACCATACAAATGCATATATAAGTAAACGTACAAGAATATGGAGGAAAACTTGAATAACTTTATTAAGATGAAAAGTAGCAAGAGGATTACAACCATATGTTCGGACCCAGCATCATTCTCCAGCTAGAAAGCCCTTCTTCACCTCAAGTAAAGCTTAGATCACCCAACACTATGAATATACACCAGAAAACCAACAGCACTTCTCTACAAGATACAAGATTCCAGCCTCAGAATCTTTGTGATGAGGGATCCATATATAGATGATTATAGGGAGGTGAGTCATCTTTTTGGGGTCTTGATTAGTGTCCTCTCTCTGATAGTTCTTGCTTCCACTTGGAGAATGGTGATCTCTTACTCATCCCTGGTCGGAAACAGAGAGGCAAGTGTCAGAGGGGAAGCTTCTGGAAGATTCCATGATCTTCCACCTCGCATTTTGTCCCTGCCATTTGTCCATTCCCAACCATCACACCCTACAGAGGAGCAATTCAGTATGTATCACACCTTGTACACTGGGAAGGTGATATGCATCACACCCTCTGCACTGGGCTTTCAATATGGTCCAGTTTTGACCATTTAAGTTTTAGTGGAGAACTTCTGGGAGATGATGTAATCAGCTGACCTTGTTCCTTTAGGCAGTGAAGCAACACTTTTAGGGACTTAGGAGCCCTCAGTTTATGGACATTTATGATGGGGGTTGAAGTGCCCAAAAATGTCTATAACAGTTGCCCCCTAAAGCATGAGGTTGTTAATATTTTTGATGTTGGGTGAAATGCTTTACTATGAGGATCCAAAGTTTTTTCAAGCTGGGAGGTGATCTGTAATAAGATACAATACAATACATTATTTTGACAACATTTTTTCATGATCTAGCTAGGGCGGGCATTCCCATGCTCAGCTTTATAAATCGATTTTCATGTACATAGGACAGGCAATCGTCTGTGTGGTAGACTGATGATTTGGACTCATCATCCTTTGATTTGGATGATCATCTATTTGGCGATGATGTACACTTGATGTATTTATATTCCTGAATATATCGCAGCCCAGATTGATGAAACTAGATTCAGGGTCTTCAAAACTCGTTCAAACTTCACTCGGAGTACAATTCGATCCATGTGAAAAATGTTCTGGAGTCAAACATGGAAAGACATCGCCTGATTACCAGCCAATGATGTAAGTTGTTAACAGGCGCGAGAGGAATCACCAATAATGACAAT
>APFE030726862.1:38917-96227 GCA_000404065.3 Pinus taeda | reverse complement strand
CATTTCATCTGTGGTGTTCGTCCAACACTCTCAACGACGACTCGATAAGGCTTCACCTTTTTCAGAGAAATTTAATTGGTCCGACAACAAAATGGTATATCAAATTGCCTAGAGCTTCGTTTGATAACTTCAGTGGACTAGCCACAACCTTTTTAACCCATTTTCAGTTACCTATAAGGTACGAAACGGGAACAGAGAATCTCACCAATTTCAAACAAACGAAAGCCACTCACATATCTGATCATATTCATGAGTGGCGACGTCATCGCAGAATGGTAAAAACATATGTTCCTCATCAGCTATTGGCTGAGTGGTTTATTAAGTCATTGTTACCTTCTATTACAGAAGATGTGGCAAAGGGAGGAGTCATCACTGAAGAGCAAGTTATTTCTCGTGCACAATATCTAGACTTGATCTATACTCAGTCTGGAATGCTCTACGATAAAATCCCTGATGCTCCTAGACCAAAATTTTCCGACAAAGACTCTCATGCCGGAAATGGCATGATAAGTACGACTAGTAAAAAAACCGTAAAGGCTATGTCAAAGAAGGCCCGTACGGTTTCAATCCAAAATGCAAATGAAGAAATTCTCACCTAGGAAGTAAATGGTGTGTCGAAAAACAAAGGCAAAGAAACCAAGCAACCAGGAGGCAAGAAGAAAAAGAAAGGGAAGAAGAAGAAGCAGGATGACTCATCTCCTGAAAAATCTTCTGCAAACCCTCCTGGGCAAAGGAAACCACCTTTGGGATGTCAGATATGCGTTGAGAATCATTGGACAAGAAATTGTCCACATAAAGCTGAGATTAAGAAATTCTTTAAAAGTTCAAAAACCTCAGTAGTATTGACCGATCTGTTTCCAAACCCAGAAACCAATCTGGTTGCTAACAAAAATGCTTCCCGATCCCAACTGCTTATGTTGTCCATTTCAAAGCAGCAAAATTATGCTTTAATATCGACAAGGAATAAATATTTTGGGAATCCACAGATGTCGAAAAACAAGGATAGTGATCAACATAGTAGTTCGACAACAACTTCAACCGAAGTTGTGCCACCCATCACTCCTGAACTAACGATAAAACCGCCAAAGGGAGTAGTACACAAATCAACATTTAATCCTCGTGCCAGAGCAGCACAACATTATATATAGTAGAGGACCTGGCCCAATCACCATCCGCTATGTCGAAAATTGAGGTACTGCAAAATTGCCCCTCCCAGAAACAAGATTTATTATCAGCAATATGTGGGATTGACCCAGTGGATTCCAATCTTGTGGCCTTTAATCATAAAGGGTATGACCCTCAATTTCCAGCTCAACTCTCTTTCCTTATTCAAGTGAAATCCCTCAACAAAATTGTTCATCGAACAATTATTCATGAGGGGGCATCTACTTGTATTATGTCAATGAGTTGCTGGAAAACTTCAGGCTCACCACCCTTGTCATGATCGTCAATGATGTTAAAAGCATTTGATGGATGAACATACACTCCATACGGGATTTCAAGTAACTTGCAAGTCAAACTGGGGGGCAAGACAATAGAAATTGATGTTGAAGTTATCGACAGAAACCTCGATTACAACATCCTACTGGGAAGGCCCTAGATATATGCTATGGTTGCCATTGTATCGACATACTTCAGAAAAATTGCATTTCCTTTTCAAGGAGGGATTACAATCATCGACCAACAAACCTTTCTCCCCAACTATTCACAAGTTACGAGAAGCATTCCAATGATCCATGGAAGCTCTCAATCACTTCAAAATGTCGGAGTAGGCCTCCTAAAAGACCCTACCTTAATGGGTACTTTTTCCCTACCTTCCCCAAGTAATCTAGCGGAAGTGGCCATGGTGGAAACCTGCAACATGATATATTCTAGATTCAGAAGATTCCTGAACATTTTCTCAACATGGATCATTGCCCTAATAGAAATATTGTAGCAATCAATTTTCTTGGCCTGGGGGGCAAACCCAAATCAATGCTCATCAAGCATTTGGGTAGATAGGTCTAAAGAATATGGTACCTCTTCAGATCCTTGGTCACATGTACATTCTACAGATAAAGGAATCATTCAGTCAATGATGATAGGAGAGGCACCATGGGAAGATCACCACCATCGTTCCCATCTTCCAAATTACCACGAAGATTATTCCAGCGACCTTAATCATCCTTCAGTTTTTAATTTTCTATCAAATACTGTAAATACGATGGAATCCGAGGATGGTTCTCATCTCGTGTTGACCTCACTAAAAAATGAAACAAGGAGTCATGAGGATAGTTCTTTTACTGTGTCAACCTCATTAAAAAATGAAACAACTCCCTTTCCAAGTCGAGTCTTTCAAAGATCTTAGAGGTAAACCTTCATTCCAACCACCGTGTTGAATGCAATGAAGCTTGGGGGGCATGCACCTCGATTTGCATTATTATGTTGGGGGCATGAAAACTTATCATGAGCAGTGTTACCATAGGGTTCAAGCTCGTTAAAAAAATAAGCCTGCCACGAGCAGTTTTTATGTGAAGTTCAAGCTCGTTAAAAATTAAACCTAAGAAATGAGCAAATGTTTTCCCCAGAGTTTAATCTCATTAAAAGATGAACCAATTTCTGGTAAATAACCATTATGAATGCATTATCATTAGCTTTTGAGCCTTGGTCGTGTTCTATTCATCACCTCCACTCTGTTTAGCCGATCATACGTCTCCATTTGATTGTTTACTCTTTTGAGGAACATTTGTAATGAGTGATCTTGTTAGCCATCCTTGTGACAATGTCGTGATTGGAAAATTCCAAACCTTACCTGGAATCAGTTGCTACCCAAAATCATCACCCTTTCCTGAAAAAACGAGTGTCCTTTAAGCTCTTTTCACCTGACTCGTAAAATATGAAAAGATTGTCGAGCGATTGGCCTTTCCGGCTCATTAAAGCTACCATAAGTGCTATCCCTCCTCTAGATTTTAATTTTTTTGGACCTGAGGGATTATTACATAGAAAGATCGAGCGCTTGTCTTCTTTGGCTCGTTAAAACTATAAAAAATTCATCCCTTTCATATTATTTTATACTTTTTCGGACTTAAGGGATTATACGATGAAAAAGGATCATCGGAGTTTCCTTTCCGTCCCTTTTCAGACTCTCTAAAATTGAAAAATGACCGAGTTATCATTGTCGTTAAACTCGTTAAAATCAATAGCGAAAAACTTGTCATATAGACAAGAACGAGTTTCACTGTCACTAGTCTCGTTAAAACATAGCGACGGGTTCGCCCAAAGGGAGAATTATAGAACAAGAATATTTTATCCTGCTCAAGCTTGATAAAAATAAAAAGTTACTGGTCAGCAATGACTGGGGAAAATTGGGAAGAAAACTTGAAGAAACTTTATTGGTAGCAAGTCGCTCTTGTACATGACACTTTCACTCCACGTCCGAGTCGGGTTGGGTTATTCCGTTCACCGGTCATATCACCATTGGTCCATCGTACCATCCATATTTTGGGTTAATGCTACCAATCCATTACAAGTGTCACCAGTATGTTCAAGAGCAGTCACTCGGAGAATTAACATGTCTCTCATCCACTGCAATAAATTTACACTCCATTCTTTCATGACTTCCACCCTAAACCTTGTATCATCAGATCATTTTCACCTCCACAAAATCATTTTCTCCGTTCCATGTCGTAGATGTGGGATTCATTAAGGCCCTCCTACGACGGGTCACTTCTTGTCGACATCAGCTCATTATCCAAGAATTCAACCTAGGAACAACCCTTTCAGTACTTTGAAGCTTGCATGCCTCAATGGCAAGTTTCTCACTTCTAGCGACAAGTTTACATCAATGGCCTTTGACCGAAAGATTTTGCGTGGCGTTCAATGCCAATTCCCATTTTCACGCCACGTAAATTGTACTGGTGTACCTTGAGGGTCATCATCATTATCGGTGATTCCTCTCGCGCATGTTAATAGCTTACATCATTGGCTGGTAATCAGGTGATGTCTTTCCATGTTCGACTCCAGAACATCTTTCACATGGATCGACTTGTACTTCGGGCGAAGATTGAACAAGTTTGAAGACCCTGGATCTAGTTTCATCCATCTGGGCTGCGATATATTTAGGAATATAAAGACATCACATGTACATAATTGCCAAACAGATGATCATCCGAATCAAAGGATGATGGCTCTACCCAAATCATCAGTCTGCTACACAGACGGTTTTCTGTCCTATGTACATGTAAATGAATTTATAAAGCTGAGCATGGGAATGCCCACCTCAACTAGATCATGAAAATATTATGAAGATAATGTATTGTATTGTATCTTATTACAAGTCACCTTCCAGTTCGAAAAAACTTCAGAAACTCATGATAAAGCATTTCACCCGATATCAAAAGATTAACGACCTCATGCTTTAGGGGGCAACTGTTATAGACATTTTTGGGCACTACAACCCCAATCATAAATGTCCATAAACCAAGGGCTTCTAAGTCCCTAAAAGTGTTTCTTCACACCCTAAATGAGCAAGGTCAACTGATTACATCATGTCCCAAAAGTTCTCCATGAAAAACTACTCAGAACTGGTCAAAACTGGATCATCTCACTTGCTCCATGGCCAGGGTGCAATGCATCTCACCTTGTACACACGGGAGGTGCGATGTATACTAAAAATTCCTTCTATAGGGTGCGATGATCGAGAATAGACAAGTGGCGGAGATAATTTGCTAAGTGGATGATCAAGGAATCTTCTAGAAACTTCTCATATGACACTTGCCTCTCAGAATTTGCCAAGGGATGAGTAAGAGATCAATGAAATATCCAAGTGGAACCAAGAACTATCATAGAGAGGAAACTAATCAAAATCCTAGAAGCTGACTCACCCCCTTGCGAACATCTATATATGGATCCCCATCACAGATATCCAGAGGTTAGAGGCTGGAATCTTGTATTTTGTAAGGAAGTGCTATTGGTTTCTTGGTGCAAATCATAGTGTTGGGTGATATACACTTTTCATGAGGTGAGGATGGGCTTTCATGCTGGGAGGATGACGCTGGGTCAGGACAATTGGTTGTAATCCTCTTTCCTATTCTTGATGTTAATAAAGCTATTCAATTTTTCCTCCACATTCTTGTACGTTTGATGATATATGCATTTGTGTGGTCAATATATATCTGGTCCTATATTGTTTATGATTGTAGATCATTGTTCTTTGATAGTTTTATGCTTCTTTGACTCTACAGGTGCTCTTTGAAGAAAGGAAGGAAGCGGCAAAGATCTGTCAGAAAGGAGAGGAATCAAGAAGGAATCAAGCGCAAGACTGAGGTTGGTCTCCTTTATTCCCCTCTTATCTACTTCTCATAAAGGAAAACGAAATTAGTTTTACCTTGTTTGTTTCTAAGATAGCTACTCGTCTTAGTGGGACTAGCAGCTCCAAGTGGACACTAGATTTCCCGATAACAAATATGCACAGTTTCTAGGCTGAGCAAAGATATTTTTCCCAGAGGGATTGTGCAATTTCTAAGAGGAACTAGTGACTTTCTCCTAGGATTGCGCAATTTCTGGGCTGAGCAGTTGTCCTGGGTAGATTTGCACAATTTCTACTAGTTGTTGCGATGGCTGTCCCAAAGGGATTGCAAAATTTTTGGGCTGAGCAGCTTGTTGTTGCCCAGAATTGCATAACTTTTGGGTTGATCATTCCTGTTGGGCTGGACTACGCAGTTTTCCCAGTGAAGTTTGACAAGAAGGATTGCGCAATTCATGAGGCCAGGAGGCTGTCCATCAGGATTTTGCAATTTCTTGAGGGAAGGTTGGTTCGCCTCTAGAATTGTGCAATTTCTTGAGGGAGTTGGTTAGCTTGAAGTTGGACCAAGTCTAGAGAAACAGCCTGTGAGGGGGATGCAACAAGCTATCATGCACAGGCTGGAAATCTACTAGAAAACCACTGAAGCTTGTGTACCTGATAGTGAAATACATGCTACTGAAGATGGTCGATAGGTAGGCTCCAAAACGAAGGTAAGGAAAAATTTTGGAGGGTAGTTGTAGCCACTACAACACATTCTTCATCCCAACAAAACATCGCATATTTCTTTTCCAACTTTTCCATCGGCATGGTTATCTGAGCATAAGCCTTGATAAAGTTTCTACAATACCCAGTGTGCCCTAATGTCATTCATAGCTTATTTACATTCTTGGGAGCTTCCAAATTCACAATCACAATGATCTTCACAGGGTCTACCATCAATCCCTGCTTACATACTACATGACCAAGCAATATTCCAAAGGGCACATAGAATATGCACTTCTTCAAGTTCAACACGATCTAATATCTACGACATGTATCCATCATAAGGCACATACTTGCAACATGGTGCTTCACTACCCTGAGGACAGTCCAATCATCAAAATATACTTCTAGGAATTTATGAATAAACTCCTTGAACATCAAGATTACTACCCGGGAGAAAATCGCATGTGCGTTCTTTAATCTGAACGGCATTACTGTATACTGAAAGAAACCCCATTTTGTCACAAATGTAGTATTGCTATGATCCTCCGGCGAAATCTTTATTTGATGGTATCCCGAGAACCCATCAGTGAATGAATTAGCCTTCTATCCTCCACGATTCTCTAACACTTCATCTGTAAACAGTGTTGGAAACAGGTCATGCACACATGCATCATTCAACTTTCTTAGGTCTGCGCATATCCTAATTTCACTCTTTTGTTTCTCTTCTTGGACAACCATTGGGCTCACCCAATGAGATTCCTCTATTAGTTCAATAATTTCATCATCCAACATCTTATCAAGCTCTTGGTGCACCATTTCTTGATACTTCAGATTGAGCTGATAAGGTCTCCGTTTGACAAGCTTCGCATCAATTTTCAAAGAGATTTTCATTACATCCAAATCTCGTATGATCCCCTTCATATCCGAGAACTTTTTTGGGAATATATCTTGGTACTCGTGAAATAGTTCGGCCACCTTATTGACTGTATCTTCATCCCAATAGTCTCCTATCTTCGTGAATTTATGCTCTGCTTCAGATCCAATATTTACTTGTTTAGTTTTCAAAGGCTATGATATATCTAGGTTCTCGACTTTAGTCCTTCAACTTCGTGTTTTCATTCTATATCTGGAATGTTAATCCTCCACGGGTCTTCTTCTTCCTCTTTAGTAGTCACATTGTAACATTCCAGTGCACGGCGTCACTCTGTGCTCCAATCCAGCTGAGTCCATTCTACCGGTTCCTTAGGTGTTCTGAATATAGTTTCTTTTATATCTTGGAGCACTTCATCAATGCATTCAAACCCATACTCAAAGCTGAAAGTCAATAAGAAACTCTCTCTCAAAATGTCCCATTCAGATGTCCCATGGTGAAGCTCCATTTCGAAATACCAGTTCATTGGGATTGTATGTAAGGTATGACATAAAATCTGCACCCATTCTGGCTATGCCTATATTCCTCGAGGCTTACTCCACCGCTCCAAATGATCACTAGGATCATACTTCCCACTGTACTTCTAATTCATCCTGGTATTATCATATACAAACCTTAATTTCATCGTCCTTCTATATGTTGACAATAATACTGAGAGGGGGGGTGAATCAGTATTATCTAATTCTTTTACCAAATCTTTTATACTTTGAATTATTTTTGCATACCAATACCATAAATAATGAGCATGAACAAGAAAATCAGACAGTCACATCAAAGAACACCAGATATAAGGTGGAAACCCAATGTGGGTGAAAACCACCTGCTGCAATATGTCTCTATCTTCTTTCAAATTAGAAACTCCTTTTACAATGGTCTTGTACTGGTGCAGTCCTTTACCAGTACGCAGGCTGCAAACTGCTGAGAGCTACAACTCTCTCTCGTTTTCCAGTCTCTCCTGAAAGGGAGCTACAACCCCCTACTTCTTTTCAAGGACCACTTTTCATAAATTTTCAAACTGGATCCATATACATCAAATGATCATCAAGTACATGTACATAATACAGTCAGCTGTAATAACCAGATCAACAATAACAGAACAGAACCCAGAACTTCTTTCCAACAGAAAAATTCAACCAACAGAAGATCTTAACACAGATATGCGGTTCTTCTCTTACTGGCCTGCGTCGCTACGCAGTTCACCTTCTGCTTCTCTGCGTATACCCGCAGATCTCCTTCTTCTGGACTGCGTGGCCACGCTCTGCTCCTTTCACTGAACTGCATATTGTACGCACCCAAAAACAATATCGCGCCGCGTACTTCTCAGAAAGTACGCACTCTGAAGAATAATCGCGCCGCGTACTGCTACAGAAAGTACGCACCTGAACCACTGTTGCCCTGCGTACCTACGCACTGAGCCTTCGCCGCTTCTGCGTACCCACGCACATAACCTTCAGCGCCTCTGCGTACCCACGCACTTAACCTTCGGCGCCTCTGCGTACCCACGCACTTAACCTTCGGCGCCTCTGCGTACCCACGCACTGAACCTTCGGCGCTTCTGCGTACCTTGGACTAGGGCTGAAATAACCTCAAATGCTCAGATCTGAACTTGTGCTCAAGAGATCACCCTTCGCCAATTCGCTTCTGACTTCTCCTTTATAAATCAATCTTTTAAGAACAGAGAACCCAATAGATCAGATCTTAAGATATTCAAAGACACAAAAGATACTCAAGCCAAATGATCTCCTTTGCTTTATATAGGCTAGCTCTTCCTCAAATCAAGGATCATGGGGCTCAATAATAATAATAAAATAATCAATACCGCGGGCCAAAACCATGATAACCCAATACTGTTGGCTAAATACCACTGAGAAACCCCACGTGTGGGCGCTTAGCTGCCTTGGAATGTGTGCACTGGGGTACGCACCCCATGAATGGGTGACCTGCGTATTTGGACGCGGTCCCTGCACGGCATACCTGCAGGTACGCACCTCCTGAACTGTTCTCCTGCGTACTTCTTTATTTTCATCAAAATGAGAGCCATGCCATGGGTGTTTGCCATCAAGTACAACATCTGAAATCATACCAGAACCATAATGCCAACTCCAACCCACCACTTCCACCAGCTTCAATAGCACATCCTGACTTCTCACTCTGCATGCAAATGCCTCCTAGCCTAACTATCTTACCTTTTAGTTTCCTTGGCCAGCTGCCTCACCTAAAGTCTGAAGGACTCTCCATGTGCCTCGTCTGATTTTCTCGCGATGGTGTTTCCCTGACATCTCCATAATTTCCCTTCATAACTCCTCTCTTACCGCTGGCTTCTCCTACCGTGAGCTTGCTCCGTCCACATTTCCACTTGCCAATTTCCATTGCCTGCCCTCTACCGCACTTGACATCTGGTCTCCTTCTCTTCCCTTGGCCCTCATCTACATTTACCTCTGCCCTGTACTTCCTACTGCCCCACTGCCCTTCACCCACTCTCATGGCCTCATGCTGTCCACTTCTCCCTCTGCCCTTTGAGCCAACTAGGTGACTGATCCCCTCTTGGCCCCCCATGTCCTTTGTCCCACCTCACCTTCCTTTATTGCATCATACATTTTGCACCCTGATCGAGGGTTTTCTCCCTTCTCCTTGTCGGTTCTTAGGATTTCCTCTAAACTTTCCATGCCTTCCATTTGGCTTAACTCCTCTCCCCTTATATCAAGGTTGCTGCCTTCCTGCCCACACCCCCAGTTGGCTAGGTTGTTTGTTGCCACGTTACTCGATCTGTGGACATGCATTAGAACAATGTAGTCTATTCTTCGAATTAGATTTCCTATTTCTTGGACTAGTCGTGCTGTCCTCCAACTTTGGCTTATCTTCTCCCATGTAGTTCCTTGCTGAATTTTTTTCACCATTTCTATTACCTGCTTCGAGTCTCCCTCCACCTCAAGTCTTTGAAAGCTTTCCCTCTTTGTCATTTCCAACCCCCGCTTCAACGCATAGAGCTCAGCTTCGTTATTGCTCGCAGTGCCATAATCCATAGCAATCAGATGGATAATGTTGCCCTTGTCATCTCTGAACATGCCTCTAGATCTTTCGGCCCCCAGGTTCCCTTTTGCAGCTCCTTCAAAGTTGAGTTTAATGAAGTATTTTTCAGGCCGCATGAAAATGATTGAAGACTCATAGTTAGGGTATTTCTGTTTCCACAAGTTAGGATTCAACATGCCGGGTTTTAGGCTTAGTCTTGCCATGATTCGTCCTTCCTGGGGATTGATTTCCTAGTCCTCTGTGTACCAATTCTCAACTAAGATCATTTCTCTTATGTTCTGGACTATCTTTCCCCATAATTCTACTGTTGTTCTCTTTTCCCCTTTGAAGAGTCCTTTTTTTCTTTCCTTCCAGACCGCCCAGATTAAGAATCCTAATGATAACTGCCAAATACGATTCAGAATGGGGTTCTGGTAAGGCTTTCATCTCCATTTGTCCATTATTGCTTTCATGCTTGTTTGATCCCTGTCACTAACACCAAAGAGTTGTTCATGGTTTTTCTAGAGGATTTTACTATAGCTATAGGCACTTGTTAGATGTTCCATTGATTTTGAGTGTCCTCCATAGGTACTACAAGCCGATGGTCCCTAGACGCCTTTTATCTGGAGTTGATCCTAAGTGAGTGCTCTACCATGCCGAGTTATACACAGGAAGAAAGCAATTTTCAACCATGATTTATCTTGCAAGATTCTAGCCCATATAGGTGGCCCTTCTTGTGGGTGGTGCACTGCTTGTAGGTAGTAGCCTTTTTGAATGGTGAACATCCCTTTGATTTTGTACCCCCACCTTATTATATCTGGACCTTCTGAGACTGCAAATTTCTGGGTTTCCATCTCTTTCACATATGTTTCCCACTGGGTGGATTCAGGAGCACCCGATCAGTCTTGTTTATGCTTCCATTTTCTCCAATGTTCTCCCGTGACCAGGCTCCAAAAGTTTTTATTGTCTGTTATGCAGGGTTATTGGTGAATTGACATATTTCCCCCAGATCAGGTCTATTGTGTAGTTTCTCTCTACTACCATGCTTCATTCCAGAATTTTTCTTTCTCTCCTTCCCTTATTTCCCAGAAATTGCGAGTTCTTATCATTTCTCTATTTTCTGATGCTAAATTCCATATGGTCGAACCCTTTATGTTTTCATAGACTCTTAGCTTCCTTCATCGATCTTGGCATTCCATATTCCCCCCCCCCCCCATATTTTCCTTCCATAGATCTATTCCTCCATGAACCCATCACCACCATAGCTTGGCCCCCATGACCTAGTTGAGAATATATGGGTCTCTGAGACCCAACCCTCCTTATTTTAATAGCTTGCTGAGCCAGTTCCATGAAAGTAGGGCTCATTTTTTTTCTCTATTTTTTGCCCTTGCCACAAAAATTTCTTAAAGATGTCAATCATCCCTTGACACACCTTTTTGGGGACAACTTGACTAGATAGTTGGTAGATCAGGATTGGCTGAAGCACAATTTTCAACAGTATAACATGACTTGGCATATTTAGTGATCTGAAGGTCCAGTTCTGCATTCTCCCTTGAGTTTTTGCTAGCAGAGTCTTCCAGTTCACCACTCTAGTTTGGTGGACACTTAGCATAATTCCTAAATATTTCGAAGGAATATTTCCAATGCAGATTCCCATAATTCTTGCTAGGAAGGCTTGAGATGGGGCTGTAGTATTAAAGAAAATATGTCTAACTTATCCTTATTGATCTCCGTCCTAGAGGCGCTCGTGAAGTCGTTCAGGATTTCCATCAGGCCTCTGGCTTCCTTGAGGGTTGCTTGCCCAAACATCATTATTTCATCAAAAAATTGTTGATGTGTTAACGGAAAATCATTACCCCACATTCTGAGACCTATAAATTGATCACCTTGCACTTTTTCTTTTACATACCTTCCTAATCCTTCAACAACCAATATAAACAGAAACGGGGACATTGGTTCGCTTGTCTAAGGCCCCTGGTTGGATTGAACGCCTAAGTAGGAGACTCGTTAAGGAGGATTGAGAATACCGGGGTTGAGATCATCGACGTTATCCAGCTTATTCATCTTGAATCAAAGCCAAATGCCTTTATGATACCTTGTAAGTACTTCCAGCTTAGATGGTCATAAGATTTCGATAAGTCTAGTTCTACCAACATCTCTTTAGTTTTTTGGCTCTTCAGGAAGTGTATTTCCTCATGAGCCATAATAATTCCGTCCACTATTTGTCTCCCTTTGACAAAGCCTGTCTGTTATTGAGAGATTAAGCCAGGTAGGATAGGTTTGAGGCATTTCACCATGATTGTGGAAATGATTTTATATATTACACTGCAGAGAGTTATTGGTCTGAAACCTTGCAATTCTTCCGAGTGGTTGGTTTTGGGGATGAAGGAAAGGAAGGTGGAATTCAAGGCCATATGCATTCGTTTGTTGTGTTGGGACTCCTCCATGATTTCCACAATATCATCTCCCATGAACGACCATGTAGCATGAAAGAACTCGACTGTGAACCCATCTAGGCCTAGTGCTTTGTTTTTCTTAAGGTCTTTGATTACTTCTTCCACTTTGGATTTGGTGATTTCCCTTAGGAGGGCCAAGTTCTGATCCCTGCTTACTAATTGGGGAATATGCCAAGTTAGTTTGGATATATTCTCCATCCTATCTATGTTGGGTTATGTCAGCAAGTTTTGAAAATGGTGAACTAGCAAGTTCTCCATATATTCCTTTTGGATAAGGCGATTTCCTTCCTGGTCCACTAGTGAGAAGATCCTATTATGCTTCCTGTATTGAATCATCACTTTGTGAAAAAATCTAGAATTCCTTTCACCTTCCTTGAACCACTGGATTCTTGATTTCTGTTTCCACAAGATCTCTTCTTGTTGCCTCCTTTCCTCTAATTTATTTAGAATTTTTCCTTCTACCTCTACTAGGGTTTCATATCTTCCCTCATTAATTATTTGTTGTTGCACTTTCCTCATCTTAGCCTAAATCAATTCCCGTTCCTATTGTATGTTACCAAACTCTTCCTTGTTCCATTTTTTTATTTTACCTTTAAGATTTTTGAGCCGGAGTTGGAAATTATGCATTAGGTTTCTACCTTCTTTCTCACTTTCTTTCCACCATTCCTTTAGTTTTCCAAGGAAGGTCGGGTATCTTAACCAAAAGGCTTCAAACCTGAAGGGTCTCTTTGTTTTCCCTTTTTTCATATCCACTTCTAATCTAATTGGCTAGTGATCCGAGCCCAAGCATGGTAGGATGGATTCCTCATAGTAAATATCTTTGTTGATGAGGTTTTCTGTTGCCAAAAATCTGCCTAGGTGAGACACAATTTGCCTATTTCCTCCTCATCTATTGTTCCACATATACCTTCCATTAATTGTTGAGATGTCCACCAGGTGAATCTCTTATTGGATATCCCTAAATTGTTCCATTTCTCACTCCTCCCTTCTAATTCCTCCTTTTTTCTCCTCTAACGATGTTATTAGGTTGAAGTCACCTGCTATTAGCCATAGCTTTTCATCATGCATTTGGTTTAGGGGATTTAAACTTTTTAGGAAGTTTTCCTTTTCAATTGGGATGTTGTGGGCCCTAAACGGCTGAGAGCATGAACCAATCTTTAGTTCCTATGAGGCGGAACCGACCTGTGAGGATGCATTGCATGCCTCTCAATAGTCTGCTTTTACTTTTGTTGGGTTCAACAAAATTGCTATCCCTCCTGCACTTCCTTTTGCATCTGTTGCCACTGCCTCATACCTTGATTTCATCTTGCTCAAGATATTTTCTAGTTTTTCTCCTGTGATCTTAGTTTCTTGGACAAGCATGATTTGTGACTTTTCTTTTTTCAATCGCTCCATTAAGTATCTCTATTTTCCTTGGTTGTTTAGGCCTGTTATGTTCTAGGATATTACTATCATTGGGAAAATTTATTAAGTTGTTAGTATACCACTGATAGCGGTACCACCCTGATGAGCACTAGTATTGCAGCAAGAATGCTGCAACTACTGGAGCTACTAGCTTTACTTTATCAACCCGGGGTTCGTAGAAACTTGGAGATGACAGTGCTGTATACACAAGTAAAAGTGATGGTTCTGCCTTTTGTCATTGTTCAGCTGGTGAGAGACCACTAGGGTTTTCAAGCCATACTTCTATGGATTTAGAAGAAGATTGATTGTTGATGGAAGAAAGAGAAATCTACTCTAGGAGAAAGCTTGTCTATTGCAATAAGGAAAATGACTGAAATCCTATGCTAAAAACACACCATTCTCTAACTAATTGCTGAGAAACTATGTTTTACAAGAATGCCAAGCTAACATGTATGAAATGCTACTATCTAAAGCATGGAATTTAAAGAGATCAAACATCACTACTGTGCATGTATTGAAATAAATCTGTTTTATCTTTTTATGGAAAATCAAGTGTAAACCCTAATCTCTTTTGGTGATGTGGTAGGTGGCTTAGTGATGCTGGTGGATGGTTGGGAGGTTTAGGAGATGTTTGGAAGGTTTGGGAGACCCTTGGGCAACCTGGTGTGGCTTCCTAGAGGTTTTCCCTCAATTCAGCCTAAAAAAAGGCCACTATAGGAAAACCTACAAGATGTACTAGAAACCTACAGGATTCCTTGTATTTCTACAGGATACAACCGAGAGAAAAATGATGGTTGTTGGAGGTGATGGAAGGCTTAGGGAAGGTGGTGGATGGGTGGAATGGAGTGAGAAAATCCCTAGGATCACTCAGAACTCAAAACCAAGGTTAGGAGATGGTTGGATTTGCTCAACATGCTTGGAGGAATTTCTATATAAAATGATGAGATTGATGAAGGTCTTGGTGAAAGCAAGTAATGATTATGGATGGATGAAGTTGGAAGGTGGTTTCTTGCTATGAGATCTCTTTATACTTGTGAAGCACCTACTCTGCATCAAACATTTATAATTGCCAAAAAGTAAGATAGACAAGAAGAATTTTAACAAGCTAGAAAAGCAGAATTTAATGAGCTACTTGTCTACTTCATGCATGAGGGAAATTGCTGAATAAAATGGAATCATGGATGAGATCTACTGTAATATTGAAGATGGAAAAGATGGTAATTAAATCCTACACTTGCAAAATTGATGAAATGCTGGTTCAGGTACAGTAAACTCTAAATCTAATGAGAAAATGGAAATATGCCTTTTTGGGGCTTCATAACGGTCTTTTCCTCAAATCATGATCCATGAGGGAAGAGGTGAGGCCAAGACGCCTAGTAATAGCATTGTGGTGCTCCTTTTATCCCTTCTAACCTGCTAATGAAGTAAAGCACAAATGGAAGCAAATTAATAAACAACTAATCAAATCTACATTACTTGCAATGAAATACTTCTAAAGACAATTCAATCATGAATCTATGAAACTAAGCGAAGCATACAGATACAAGAAGAGGAGCCTTTGCTGTTAGAGTTGGGCCCTAACCTAAGAGCTTCAACCCTCTAAGTTAAATCAGTACTGGATCAAGATAAAGCTCATTTTCATTATCAAAACGAAAAATTACATCAATGTCTTCCACAAGTCTGGAGCTCGAAAATAACTAGAGTTTTTACAACAAAAATTTGAATCCTAATGAGGCTCTAGACCTCTCTACTTATACAACCAAAGCCCCAAAGACTTCCTTAAATATAGGGAGGCTCGGATCCCAAAATCGAGATGAACTAACTCTTTTTCTATCACTTGCTCGATTGCCTTTTGATCTTCATGACTTGGCTGATTGCACTCCAAGCTGGTGTGATTAATGGAGGAATATTTGAATGGGGGAGGAGTAAATGAGGAGGATTTACCTCCTACAATCTCTCTCCCTTGTCCCATTCGAGTTTCAAACCTTAGTATTGCCAAAATCCCTTGATTTTCTCTTCCAAACCTGCATTCAATGCATATTAGTCCACTAGGCATAATATCTCACGTTAACTCATCTCATTAAACAAAATATAATCAAAACATGTAATAAATTGTGATAAGAGTTGATTTGACTAGCTAGGAGGTGAATTAAGGCCGATATAATTACCCAATGATGAGGCTCATTATCACCCCCCTATTGAAAGTGTTGCTCATCGCCTGAGCAACTCAATCAAGATCCATGTCTTTCATAGCTCTTGTGGCCTCTCTGACATCCCATTCTTCTGCCGTGGTTTCCTCTTCTTGTGCATAGGATCCTGCCTTATTTTCTACCTCCTCCCACTGCTTCTTTTCTTCTTCTTCCTTCCTTCCTTCTAACATCCCCAAAGTGGTGGACTAAATCTCAAGCCAATCCAATTGACTTTGAGCCTTTGGCTGGATTGCTTGTACATGGGTGTCCTGTTCAGTGCTTCTCTCATCCTTTGAGGAGAGTGGTACTCTCTAATCTTCAAACTGTATGGCAAAGTATTCCATATCCTTAGGCAATCTTGCATGCTCTTATCCCCTAAAAATTTGAACATGTCCTCAAAATGTGTAATTGCTTTCTCTTAGGTAGCAAGATACCCGTGTGAAAGTTGCGGATCATTTGCAATTAAATTATGTGTACTGATGAGAGCCATTGGATTGGACTACTAAGATCTGATCATAAGAGGCTCTATTTGTTTGTTTGCCAATATCCTCTTCATATTTGCAGCCCTTTCATCCGCATGGTTCATCCATGATGCCAAATCCATCAGCTATAAATCCCCTAACTTTGCATTAGGGTCCCATACATTCATATCTATCAAAACATTATGCAAGTAGAACTAAGACATCTTAGCCCTATCCTCTAATGTAATTTGATTATAGAGATCAATGAACTTTCTATAATCCTGGAATGGCATGGTGCCTCTCTATGCTAGGGTATTGATTTGGAATTGCAACCATTGTTCCTTAAGGTATAGTGCATAGGACTTAGTTGGCATCTTGCACTGGATTACTTCCAAAGATAGACTGGCCATGGATGCCAATTGATTCTCTCTTTCTTGCAGCTGTCCTTTCAACCATGCATTTTCTACCTCCAACTAATTTTTCATTATGGCCTCTTTGTCCCTCAAGCTACTTAGTTCTCTTCCCATCTCTTTGAGCTTCTCCTCCATGTGGCCAATGTACTCCACTCCCTTGGACTTTGCAATCTGCATCCATCTATGAGTTCTGGATCTTTCTTTCTCAAGCTCAAAGAATAATGGAATGGCAAATTTTTGTTGAATGACCTTGCCCCCCTCAATAAATCTGTAGTAGGAGTCAAGGTTAGGTTGAGGACTAGGTTCCCTTAGCTTTGGATCTTATCTTTTTGTTTTTGGCTGCTTACTTCCCTCCTCATCAAATTTTTGAGTTTCCTGTAGGCTTAGTAGAGTTTCCTATGGGACTTCCTCTGCTTCCTGTAGATCTTGATGTGTATCCTCTAGGATGTCTTTTCCTTTGGATGAGGTAGATTTGGTTACAGGCCTTCTCACATAGGTGATAGGAGACTTAGGGAAGTTTGTGCAAAGGATCCTTCTTCTTGAGTTTTTATAAGAGGAGCCATCTTCTCTTGCTGTTTAGGTGACTCCTCAATAACAATGGGAACCTTGGTTGGAGTTTGGGGTTTTCCCTACCTTATCCTTGTACTTTTCCTTGTTCTAAATTATAAGGGGGTTTTCCTCTGTCTTTTTCCTTTTTGTTTGATAGGGGTGCTAAGGGTAGTGAGGGTAGCTACTGCCTCTCTCTCAGTGGGTTCTGGGGACACCCTAGGTGACTACTCCTTGTCTTCTGCCTCTTCTTTTCCATTTCCTTTTTCACCTTTCTCTTTCCCCTCTTCTTATCCCTCTAGATCCTCATTTTGTTTATCAGTGTCCTCCTTGACATCTTCCTTTGTTTATTCATCACCTTCTTTCTCTTTCTCTTCCTCTTCATCCTCATTTATCTCCTCTTCATCCCTCTCTTATTCTTCTCCATTCATTTCAGTCTCTTCTTCATATTTTTCACTAACAATAAGGCTAATATCATATGTGAGGGATTTGATATCCTCATCTGTTTGCATGTCCCTGAAAATTTCCCATTGGATAGGAATTCTGAGGATTTGGAGGGAATCCTCTATGATGACTCTAATTAACCCATGGTGGGCTAACTTTTGGTAGTTTCCTTCTTGCACCTTGATGCTTGTATCTATCAGTGATTGTAGAAGGAAGTATGGTATGCTGAGCCTGTGGTGAGGAGGTGTTTCTGCTCCAAACCTCAATTCTTCAAGGAGCCTAAAGTGATAACCATAAACCACACTATACCTACCTTCACATGATATGTATTTTATAAGGTGGTAGCTTACCTCATTCCAGGGGTATGGTAAGCTTGTTCTCCTTACTCCATTCTTGTCCTCAATGGGATTCTCTCCTCTAAAAAGAATTTCTACTTGGATGTCTGGCTATCTCCCTTGTATTCCTTTCTCCAAGGCACTCCTAGGGGAATTTTGGTAATTCTGCTTATGAGTTCAGGGATGAGATCTATGGAGAGGCCTCTCACCACAACAACGGCATGGGTTCTAGTTAGTGGAATGAGGGAGAGATTAAAATCTCAGGTCACTTCATCATCATATCCCCTCATTTCTCAAAATACCCCATCCAATTATGCCTCGTGAAGATTTGTAACACAGGAGGGTGTTGGTGAATCCTCACAGTGTTAATGGGATCCCTTCTATTAAACCCCCCTATCATTTTGTCTAGTGAATTTTTGAGGAGCAAAGATGGTTGATACAAATTTTAATGCAGGAGGAAATGGGATTGAAATACTTGAGGAGACAATTCCCTTACACAACTATCAAATTCACTCAAACTAGGGGATTTTTCTGTTCTATTCACTTGGAAAAATGGAAGGAAATACAGAGCCTACCTCCTCATGGTGTTTGTTGTAGCCAACCCCTATGTTTCCTTCTCTGAAACTGCTTTATGCCAATCTTGTAGACTGCCTAACTGTATCCTGTAGGATTCCTTGTGTGATCCTATAGGAAGTCTTGCATAGGAGAAATATGGAAATTTTCTCTTCTGTAGGTTGCTTGGGTACGAGAGAGATTTTGCTAGAGTGAGCCTCGAGGAGATGAATGCATGAGTGCATAGGGATCGACGTTTATTTCCTCTTATGGTCAAGTTGAGTGAGATGTTGTGCTAGTAGCCAAGGTACGATTTTTCTATTTTTGGACCGTTGGTCCCCACTACCACCTCATCATTCCCCTCTCCTTGTAATCAACTCCCACTTCAGGAATCCGTAGTCTCAACTACTTCTAATCTCATTCTCATTTTCTTTGACTTGACTGTTGCCATGTGTGTGGGGACTAAGTGTTTTATCCTCGCTGACTGAATGAAGGTGGCCAAGTTAACTGACCACCTTTCACTTATTAACCAACTCGCTCACAACCTTTACATCTTTTGACTATATTATGAAAATGAGAGAGTGAAGTGAGATACTTACCTATGGTGATAATACCTTGCTGCAATTTGTTGAAGACTTGAGATGCTTGTTGTGTGTTGGATGCATGCTATTTTTCCTTCGTTTTTTATTGCCCTCTGATGATTACCTTGATGTGCAGGTACCTGGTGTTGAAGATGATGGCGGTGCTGCTACTCTGGAGCTTCTTCTGCCCTTGGATCTTCATGCTGGAAGCTTATTGCAACTCATGATTTTTATTTTGTTGGATAGGCTACTACAGGATGTCCTGTAGCTGCTTCTCCCTCTGAATTTTTAATCATTTCTTCTGCTGGGACTTTGAGGATGATTACATGGATAGAGAGGAGGTATAGGAGTGTGAATAATGAGAAGTACACTCAGGTGCTGTTCCCTTCTGCTCTCTGTTTCATCTTTTCTCTGTGTTCTCTCTTGAAGACTGTGAATTTTTTGAAAATTGATTTTTTTTTTTTTTTTTTTTTTTTTTTTTTTTTTTTTTTTTATGATGGATGCAGGGGTGATAATGGTGGAGATAGGTATGGTAATGAAGTTGTGATGTGGGGTTTTTTTATTTTTTTGACATGGGAATGTCATTTCATTGCCCTAGGGTTACTCACTTTAGGATTGTGAAGTCACTGTAATTCCTACAAAATCATCTTGCAGGTTTTCAGGGGATCTTGTAGGTTTATAGGGAATCCTGTGGAAAACACTGTACCCTTGCAAACTGAGGCCAATGAGTGAAAAAAATGAAATAAATGGTCAAGTGATAAATTATAATGGATGGGGAAATAAAAATATGAGTGGAATAGGTCCCTTTTCGATTCTCCTTTGCTCTTTGATTGTCCTCCTCCTGACCTGCAAACAATTTTTCATGATTTTTTTTTTCTTGAAAACAACTAGCCTGCCTCCAAGAGGTTTTCATTCTAGCTACTTACCCTGGGTGCCTCAAGAGAGGTTTTCACCCAGAGATCTTTTTATTTCTCTTTTTTCTTTTTTCTTTTTTTTGACACCATTGGGCCGCCCCAAGAGGTTTTCAGCCCAATAGTGGGACTCAAGCGCCTCATGGAGGTTTTCACCTGAGTCCTTTTTTTCTTTTTTCTCTTCTTTTCTCAGTGACTTGATGAGGCATGAGATGAAAATTGCTCCACCACCATCATTGTTTTATTGATACCATCAATGAACTCTTGCTTTAACAATGGTCTTTGTAAACTTTCTGTCTATGCCCATTAAGAAGTAAAGGAATGACCTCTGCATCTACAGTTCTAATCTGTATTGAACCATTATCATGACAGCTCTCTATAACATAAGGCCCTAACCATATTGTCCTTAACTTTCCCTTAAAGTCTTTATATTTGGAATCATATAACAAGGCCCAATAACCTTCTTGAAATTGCTTATCCTTGATGTTCTTATCATGCCAAATCTTCCTCTGAATTTGAGTTACCTCTATGTGTAGGAGGGCCTACATTCTGAACTCATGTAAACCATTCAACTGGAGCAATCTCTCTTTTTGTGCACTGCTGAGATCTAGATCTAGTTGGGCTGCCATCCTCAATGTATTGTACTCAAATTCAATGGACAACATGGCCTTTTTCACATAGACCAACTCATAGGGTGTGAATCCAGTGGTGGTCTTCCAAGTGGTATTATAGGCCCAGGTGGCTTCAACTAGTCTATCTACCCAATCTTTCCTGCTGCTGCTAACCACTTTGGTTAGGATGCCCTCCAATGCTCTGTTGGTCACCTCCACTTGCCCATTAGCTTGTGGGTGATAGGGAGTGGAGGTCCTATGCTTGATCTTATGTTGGCTAAGCAAGTTGTTGGGCTCTTAATTTGTCATTATTATTACCATTTCTTAACAATCATTTCAACTATTTCCACTATTCTTTTATCACATTATTTACCATAATTTATTATATAATTCAATTTCATAATCATTTATGCTCTTGTGGATAAATAATATTTGATCTCATTTATTCTTAGTAATTAATGATTATTATGCATGATTTTGGTTTATTCATTCATTATAACCTCACTCATGATTTTAGCCTCCAAGATCTCTTCCAGATTGTAGATTTGGTCTTCAACATATAATTAGATATTCCAACTTAGGAACACACTGGCATAAGAAGTAACAGTTTTACGTTGCACATTTTGGGCAAATAAAAGCAAATCTGGAAAATCTGAGACATGGGTTTTGTTCAGAACAGACCAACTTAGTTTTCTAATGTGCAACTTTCAAAAATTCGGTTTGTATTGGGAGAAACGCAAGGTTCTTCGAAGGACATATTTGCAGATTTGTTGTTGCGACCGTTTTCCAGATTTGCCCAATTGTAATAACCAAATTCGACTTGTTCCAGCTGAATCATGTTGGACAGATCTCTCAGATCTCATCTTGAATATTGAGACCAGTTTTTTGTAATTTTCCATTGGATATTTGTATATTTAAAAGACACAATTTAGAGAGCAAGAGGGAGCTAGATGATGTAAGAATTGAGCCTTGTAATCGTGGAACTCTTGTTAATGAAATTTCTAGCCTTCCGATATTTTTCTCAATATGTGAGTTAAGTACAACCATGACCAGGGACTTGGGCCCACTTTTCTGGTCAGGTGCTATGCGTGTGTCTTTTTTATGAATATTTTTTGCTTGTTGTATTTCTTTGTTGTTGTTACAAATTTCCATAGATTTTTGTGAATGCTTTTCTTTCTGCAATCTATTTTCCATTACCATTACATCGATGCTTTAATTTCTTAGTCACGAACCCTTGGTCAATGTAAGATTGTAACCTTTCTCCTTCATATACCTTGCGTGTTACCTTGAAAAGTGTACACATCCGGATTGACATATTAATGTGGTAAAGGGTTGAATCACAACATTCACACTTGGACACCAACATTTTGGCCCTGTTTCCAGGGAAAGCTAACAAGGTGCAAGACACGATCTATATTGATCAGAGGGTCAATCACTTGTCTTGGGGAGGGAATTTTCCTTTGACACCCTACTCCAGGTCGTTAGCGTAGTTATTTTTCCTACATTTTTGCTTGTTTTTCTTTTATAGGATCCACTCTCTCATCCTGGGGAAGGAAAGAGTTCTCTCACCTTGCTCTAGGTCCCAAGCTTAGAATTTTTCTTGCATTTTTGTTTGTTTTGATTTTGGAAAAACTAATCTCTCGTCCCGGGGAGGGAATGGTCCTTTGGTGCCCTGCTCTAGGTCTCGAGCTTTAGATTTCCTTGTGTGCATTCTTTTTTTGTTTGGTTTATTGTCCTGGGGAGGGAAGGATCCTTTGACACCCCGCTCTAGGCCCTGAACCCTAGGTTTCTTTTTCTTTAGCTATTTTCCTTTCCGCTTGATCTCTCGTCCTAGGGAGGAAATGGCTTTTGACACCCACCTTTAGGTCTTGAGCATTGTGACCGAATATCGACATTTTCACTACACCAATTTGCATGAACAAAGATCCAAACAAAAGGGGCAGAGGAAGGCGCTCAAAACTCATGGGTGGAAGTCAAGAATGAAAGCAACAACATAATTTGGAACCCAGTCAAAGAACTTCACGATATGACAAATATGGGAAATCAAGACTATATTGAAGGCTGTTTTCACTCTATTTGCAACATCACTCCCTACTTCAACAATTCTTGGCACCATCCTTAATAGGGAAGTTGGTATCTCATACATTAGTATTTATTGACATGCATTTCTCAAATTCGTGTATGTACACACTTGAGGCCTTATTTTGAAAATGGTTCCATTGGAAGTGCTCTTATAAGTAAGTATACTTTATTTTTCAAGGTAGAGTAGGAAATAGAATAAATAAGTACATAAATAAATGAGTATATCAATATCAATGGTAAATATTTGAATTTAATTGTGTATGTAGATGTATTATATTGAAAATCATATTTTTACAAACGCTCATCATCATTTTGAAAGAAAATTGCTTGTTTATCATATCTTATGGTGTGTGGGCTTGATAAAACCACTGAAATCGCAATCAATACAATCATGTTTTGAGGGACAAAATGGGCATATTTTCAAAATCTATTTCTATCCTAATTAGCCCTTTATTTATAATTTCTAATCCAATTTGAATCACTCAATTTGGATTTGAAACGAAAGAGTTATGACTAAAACATTGACAACATGCCTAGTAGGTAGCTCAGGAACAAAGTTGGGAAATGAACTTTTGGAGGCCTAAATGAATAGATTTTGGAAACCTATTTATATGGTATATCACCCTATTAAAAATATCGTATGAAAAAGTTATGACCCAAATACTGACTATCTATCGTAAATCGACACCTTTAAAACTATGTTTTTCCAATTGTTCCTTCGCACATTTGACCCATCAATTCTTCATGATTTAAAAAAATGTTTCTATTGGATATATTTACATGAATATAATTTAATCTCCAATTTGAATTGGCTCAATCCGTCATCAAACGAAAAAGTTATGCTTAAAATATGCACTGTTGGTCTAAGCTGGGAAATTGAAAATGACTCTGTTATGTAGGTTGTTCTAAGTAAACTTGACATATCATACCATGGAATTTTCAAAGCCTATTTCTATTGGTGATATACCTTTGACGTAGCTCTCTTTTGGCTTTGGAATCATTCAAATCGGATGAAAGAAAAAGGAGTTATGATTAAAACACTGCTGGTTAGTATGGTCGACCACTGCTCTCCCACAGGTTACAAATAATTTTTTCCTTGTTTATATTTCCGTGGATTTGTTTTATAGAGTAAATACTTGTTATTTTTTTCATATTTATTGGATTTAAAGAGCCCAATCACCTCTTCTTCCATGATTACATGTTTTATTACAGGTAGACGCTAGTTTTTTGTAAGTCCCAAGAGAATAAAGGAGGTCGATTTGTTTTTGAACAAATGATTCTTGGAGGCAATAATAATGAAATAATAGATTTTTATCCTAGCATTTATTAAGAAATCTAATATCATGTAATTTTGATTCTTTTAAGGTGCCATGGAAATTGATCATAAGAGTTTGTTACAAAATTATTCCCATTATTTCTCACCAACAACATGAAGACTTTTTCATTACCTAATGGATTCATAACAGGAGAAATGGAGAATTGATTTCCATTTGAAGATCCAAGTCATTTCGGTCAAAACATTTTTCCATTCATTTACCATTCACAGATTGACAGATTTTTGTTTCTTGAAACAGTTTGATATTCTCTTAAGAACGACATTGCTGCAATTAAAATCATAGCCATTGCAACTTGAGCTATTTATTTATTTACTATTTTTCAATAAAATTTTTGTTTATTTTCTAATTTATTTTATGATGTTGTTTTTGTTCTCAAAATAAATAAAGGAAGTTCTCAGGTTTCATGATGTCTCTCCATATCTATCCAGTTGTTCCCGAGTCTTATCAGTATATGGTTTCCTTAGATTTAAGTGCTGTTACTCCGCTAGTGCTGTTACTCCACTGGTGCTGTTACTTCGTCGATGTTGTTACTCTGCCTGTGCTGTTACTCCGTCGATGCTGTTACTCCGCCAGTGCTATTACTTCGCCAGTGCTGTTACTCCACTGGTGCTATTACTCCGCCGATGCTATTACTCCGCCAGTGTTGTTACTCAGCCACTGCTGTTACTGCGCCGGTGCTGTTACTCCGCCAGTGCTGTTACTCCACTGGTGCTGTTACTCCGCAAATGCTATTACTATGTTGGTGCTGTTACTCCGCTGCTGCTGTTGCTCTGCTACTGCTGTTACTTCACCACTGCTGTTACTCCGCTAGTGATGTTACTCCACCGATGTTGTTACTCAGCCGGTGCTGTTACTCCGCCGATGTTGTTACTCTGCCGGTGTTGTTACTCAGCCAGTGCTGTTACTCCGCCAGTGCTGTTACTCCGTCGATGCTGTTACTCCGCCGATGCTGTTACTCCCAAAATTTTTCTGAGTACCCGGTGCTGTTACTCTGTGGTGAAGCTTTTTCTAAGTACCTGGTGCTGTTATTCCTTCGGTGTTGTTACTCCTTTGGTGCTGTTACTCCTTTGGTGTTGTTACTTCGTGGTGAATTTTTTTCTAAGTACCCAGTGATGTTACTTCGTGGTGAAATTTTTTCTAAGTACCCAATGCTGTTACTCCACCCATATTGATACTCCACTGAGGTAAGTCTTCAGGTATGTCCCTAATCAACTCCGTGTATTTGATTGATGTTTCAATTATGGCCGAGGACGGTCATATCTTAGTTGGGGGGAGGTGTTGCATTTGATAGAAAATGTATTGTATTTAATATCAACGATGTCATGTCATCATTGTTATTAAAATTTCATGTTAACTCATACTTCTCACGATTATTACCACCATAATCCATAACAATTCGTAACCCTCACTTATCGAGACACATTGGAACTTGAATCATGCACAACGATATTAAATTGGTGAATGGGGAAATACATTTAATTGTCTTGGTCCTCTCTGACATAATGATTGGGTAGTCAATTTATCTTTGTTTATGTATAAATATAATTTTATTTTTTAAGGAATAATTATGAAAAGATGATTTCATCATGGCAACTTTCAACTTTCCTAATTTTTTAAGTCCTTGATCTTGTAAAATTTATGATGATGACCACACAATTGTACTTAAATCTTTCCATCACTATCTAATGAATTATTCCTCAAACCCCAATCTTAACAAAGCCAAATATATTTATCAACAGTCATTTGAAGGTTATTAGTATTTGAGAAGCAAAATTACCCGAGTTGAAAATAGTTACTACAAAATGTTTTACGCCATCCCTAGCTCTTAAGGAGATGGCTTGCCACCCCATCTATTAAGTGATCTTTTGTTGATTAACAATAACCATAGTTAAATTATAAACATAAATAGTCAATTGGAGGATATGAGGTCTAATCACGAGCCGACCTACCACAATCATAGGTCCTAATAGAGTGACATTACCACTACTGGTCACCAAGCCGAGGTAATGTCCTTTGGTCATAAAACTGAAGGACAAGAGGTCTCATCACGAGCCGACTTGTTCATTTTTGTTAGTTCCCATGAATGACATTGTTATTAACTAGTTACCAAGCCAAAACAATGATCTTTAGTAGACATCTAAGTAAATTGAAATGCTTTTGTAACTATGTACTTATTTCTAATAGATGGGACACTGGCATCTCAATGGGTTAAAAAGGCATCCCTGTCGAGGCTATGGACGCCTGCTGGCAGCAGTGGCCATGCCTATGGTATAGAATTTAATTCAATACTATGATCTACTTGGTTACCTTGTTTTCTCAAAACTAACTGTCGATAAAGCCACCGTTGCATATATAAGGCTTCCTAGAACTCATGGTTCATGGGGTAATATTTAATCAGTTCTTAGATAAAGGTGGTTATGGTTTATATCAATTATTGAGTTATAAATATTTAATTTACATATTAGGGGTGAAACTTTTAGGATATTTGATATTTGACATTTTGTATCATCTAATCTATCATTCCTTTATTCTACAAGTTTCATATCTTTAACCAAAGATAGTTGCTTTACCCAATCAATCTCTATTTAATCCTAGCTTAACAACACTACTATTATTTTGGGGAAGGATGAAGAGGCCTAATTATGATTTTGAATGCTGATGAATTACTAATTGAGGATACTCATGAGATGTGCTATAGAAATCTTGATGACAAGGAAACTAATCAGTTTGGGGGAAGGAAATCTTGCTACACTTTTTGATTACTTTCTTTGAGCTTGCATGGCTTCCATATTCCACATCACTTACACAATCTCAACCTACATTAGCTTCATCAAATGTTAACCCATAGATGTCATTCCACATTATTTTGTGAAAGTAACAATTGAGGTGAAATAACATGAGTGTTTGATTTATTAAAAGTTTAGGAGAATGTCATAAAAAAACCACTGAGCATTATTTACTCATTTTTCAAACCATTATTTCCCCTACTTTATACAAATGCATTGGGTTGCATGTGGGCATGCAACATATTCAGTTTGGGGGAATGTTGGGCTCCTAATTTGTCAATATTATTACCACTTCTTAACATTCATTTCATCTATTTCCACTATTCTTTTATCAAATTATTTACCATAATTTATTATATAATTCCATTTCATAATCATTTATGCTCTTGTGGATAAATAATATTTGATCTCATTTATTTTTAATAAGTAATGATTATTATGCATGATTTTGGTTTATTCATTCGTTATAACCTTACTCATGATTTTAGCCTGAAAGATCTCTTCCAGATTGCAGATTTGGTCTTCAACAAATAATTAGATATTCCAACTCAGGAATTCACTGACATAAGAAGTAACAATTTTGGTTGCATGTTTTGGGAAAATGAAAGCAAATCTGGAAAATCCGAGACATGGGTTTTGTTCAAAACAGACCAAGTCAATCTCTTTATGAGAATTTTTCAGAAATTCGGTTTGTATTGGGAGAAAATCAAGGTTCTTTGAAGGACATATTTGCAGATTTGGTATTGCGGTTGTTTTCCAGAATTGCCCAATTGTAATAACCAAATTCGATTTGTTCCAGTTGAATCATGATGGAAATATCTCTCAAATCTCATCTTGAATATTGAGATAAGTTTGTTGTAAGTTTCCTTTGGATGTTTGTATATTTAAAAGACACAATTCAAAGAGAAAGGGGGAGCTAGTTGATGTAAGAATTGAGCCTTGTAACAATGGAACTCTTGTTAATGAAATTTCCAACTTTTTGATATCTTTCTCAATATGTGAGTTAAGCACAGCCCTGACTAGGGAGTTGGGCCCACTCTTCTGATCAGGTGCTGTGCATGTGTTCTTTTTATGTATATTTTTTACTTCTTGTATTTTCTTTATTGCTGTTACAGATTTCCATAGATTTTTGTGAATGGTTTTCTTTCTGCAATTTATTTTCCATTACCATTACAACGATGCTTTAATTTCTTAGTCACAAACCCTTGGTCAATGTAAGATTGTAACCTTGCTCCTACATATACCTTGTGTGTTACCTTGAAAAGTGTATGCACCTGAATTGACATATTAATGTGGTAAAGGGTTGAATCACAACATTCACACTTGGACACCAACACATGTCTTCAATCATGTTGGAGGTAAACTGACTGCCTTGATTAGTGAACAATTCTCTAAGGTACCCAAATTTGTAAAATATATTCTCCCTTAAGAACTCAACTGCCCTCTCCTTTGTTGCTACCTTAATTGCTTTGGTTTTAGCCCCCTTAGTCAAATAGTTAGTGCACACAATGATATACTACTTTTTCTTGGAAGGAGGGTCAATATGTCCAATGAAGTCCATGCCCCACTTATCAAATGGCTCAAAAGTCACTTGAGGTTGCAGAGGCATTTCATCTCTTGGAGTAGGCTTTCCCATCCTTTGGCACTGATCACACTGACTAGTATATCTTTTCACATCCTGATGAAGAGTGGGCCAATAATACTTAGCTTGTAACACTTTAAATGCTGTCCTCCTTGCTACAAAGTGACCTCCACAAGGCCCATCATGACAGGTCAGAAGGATGTCAAAGACTTCCTCCTACCTGATACACCTTCCTGGAATTTGATTCGGGCCTAGTTTAAAGAGGTTTCCCCAATCCAAGTGAAGGGGGTGCTCTTCCTCACAATCTTTATTTTCTCCTTGGAGGAAAAATTCGGTGGGAACTGTGCAGATACCAAATAGTTTTCTATGTCAGCAAACCATGGAGAGAGAACTGAAATGGTGAATAAGTGCTCATCCGATAATTGATCATCAATCATTCCCTCTTCACCTGCAGGCAAAGTTAATTTGGACAAAAAATTTGCAACAACATTTACCTTACCAGGTTTATCAACAATAGTTAGATGAAACTGCTGTAGTAAAAGTAACCATCTAATTATCCAGGCATTCACATCAGGTTTATTCATTAAATATTTGATTACAACATGGTTAGTATGTACAAATGTTTGATAAATTGTAATGTAATGCCTAAATTTGTTCAATGAATGCACAACAGCCAGGAGCTCCTTTTCGGTCATTGTGTAGTTTAGTTCGACCTTTGATAGATTCTTATTGATAAAGTAAATGGCATAAGGAAAATTTTCATCTATTTGGCCTAGGGATGCTCTTATGGATTTTTGTGAGGCATCAACATGAATATGAAAAGGAAGGGCCCAATTTGGGCCTCAGAGAATTGGTGCAGTGGTTAACTTGTCCTTCAGGGTGTCTAGTGCCTCTTGACAACTTTTTGACCATACAAACTCAGAGTCTTTGGCCAACAACCCAAATAAAGGAGAAGCCAACTTGATGAAGTCTTTTACAAACCTTCGGTAGTATCCAACTAACCCTAGAAAACTTTTGACATCTCTCTGCTTTTGTGGAGGTGGGACCCTTTGGATGATAGCTATTTTGTTTGGGTCCACCTGCAGTCCTTGCTTAGATATTGAATGACCTAGCATGGTCCTTGCAGTCATTAAGAATTCACATTTTTCAGGACTCAGAGACAGGTTCATTTCAATGCATTTGTGCAGAACCTTACCTAAGTTGGACAAAGCCTCCTCGAAATCACCTCCATAATGTGTAAAATCATCCATATAAATTTCTACCACATCATGGACTAACTTGACAAAGATACTCAGGACTACTCTCTAAAAAGTGGTAAGAGCATTGTATATGCCAAAAGGAAGGACCCTATAGGTGAAAGTACCCCAAGGAAAAGTGAAGGTGGTTTTATCCTGGTCTTCCAGGTTGATTTGGATTTGATTGTACCCATTGAATCCATCTAGGAAAGATAATTTTTTTTCCCTGCTAGGCCATCTAGCACTTGGTCAATGAAAGGTAGAGGGCAATGGTCCTTCTTTGTGTCTTTGTTTAACTCCCTGTAATTGACACAAATCCTCCACTTACCATTTTTCTTTGGAACCAACACCAAAGGAGATACTCACTCACTATCTGAGATAGGGTGCCTCTTGGTGCATTTAGAATAGAAAATGGCCAAGGCTCTCTATGCTTCCTCCTGCTTTCTATTAATGTGCATAATGTCCATCTATAGAGCAAGGGTTTGCAGCATCTCACTTTTGAAATCCTCCAACATATTTCCAATTTTACCCTTGATGGATGAATTGGAAGAGGATGGACTGACCATAGGTTGACTACCCCTACCCTTTTTCCTAGCTACCCTAGAATGGTTCCTAAAGATAGTCTTGATATCCTCATAGGATAACTGGTAGATATCCCCTCATTCTAACAAGTTTAGGGTATCCAAAAGATCTTCCCTTACTCCTCTAAGTAGGACCAACTTTAGTGACTCAAGGTCAAGTGTGCACCTGGCCCTTTTGTAGCTAAGTTGTAATCTTTCTTCATAATCCTCTAGGGATTCATCATTGCCTAAGGTCATCCTAAAAATATCCTCTTTAGTGTCTTTAGACCTATAGTAGTCTTGATATTTGTTGTTGAAGGCTTGCTGCATCTGAGCCCAAGTTGTGATGCTATCTCTAGGTAAACCCATGAACCAACACAAAGCTGCGTCCCTGAGAGTGGATGGAAGTAGTTTCAACTTCTGCTTATCATTTGTATAGTCATAGGTTCGACATATGACAACAAACTCAAATAAGAAAGTGTCTGGGTCTTCTGTGGTCAAGCCATGGAAATGAGGAAGGGAAGAAGGTATTATATTTTTCATCTTAGTATCCCCATTGGCTTCCCTGATGGGGAAGGTACCCTCAACTCTTTCTCTATTTCCTCTGCCATTTCTGTTTTCAGCCATAGGTTTAGTAGGAATGGGTTCTCCTTCTTCTTCTTCCCCTGTAGGTTCTTAAAATATGTCTGGTTGCTCACCTAAGGGTTCTTCTAGTTCATATCCATCGAAGAAGAGGGAAGGTTGGTTGTTTGATTCAATGGGGGTATTTGGCAAAAATTTCCCTAAGTTATCCCTATTCCTACAAGGCATGAAAAGAAATGTTTTTGTTTTGTTTTGTTTTTTTTCAAACTAGGAAAGTATTTGCAGAATTGAAATTGCAGACTGAATGAAAACTACTTTCCCTAAGTTATCCCTATTCCTACGAGGCATGAAAAGAAATGTTTTTGTTTTGTTTTGTTTGTTTTTTTTCAAACTGGGAAAGAATTTTTAGAATTGAAATTGTAGATTGAATGAAAACTACTGACTGAATGAAAAACTAATTGCTTGATTGAAATCCTACTTGCAGAATGGAAAGGAAAGCAAATAATGCAGAATGAAAAAGGAAGCAAACTAAATTAGTTTTGTAGAAATGAAACTAAAAGCAGAATATTAGAAACAAGAAATAGAAGAAAGGAAGCAGTAATCACATATTACTCAGACACCTCCCTGAAAACGGAACCAAAAAGTGATGAGCACCAGTATTGCAGCAACAACTCCTGGAGCTACGAGCTTTACTTTATCAACCCAGGGTGCGTACAAATTTGGAGGTGACAGTGCTGTATGCACAAGTAAAAGTGACGGTTATGCCTTTTGTTACTATTTAGATGGCGAGAGACCACTAGGGTTTTCAGGCCAGAATTCTATGGATTCAAAAGAAGCTTTATTTCCAATGGAAGAAAGAGAAATCTACTCTAGGAGAAATCTTGTCTACTGCAATAAGGAAAATGACTGAAATCCTATGCTAAAAAAAACCCATTCTCTAACTAACTGCTGAGAAACTATGCTTTACAAGAATGCCAAGCTAACATGTATGAAATAATACTGTCTAAAGCATGGAATTTCAAGACAACAAACATCACTACTGTGCATGTAAAGGACTGAAATAAATCTATTTTTTTCTTTTTATTCTTTTTATGAAAAATAAAGTGTAAACCCTAATCTCTTTTGGTGATGTGGTAGGTGGTTTAGTGATGCTGGTGGATGGTTGGGAGGTTTAGGAGATGGTTAGAAGGTTTGGGAGACCCTTGGGTGACCCGGTGTGGCTTCCTGGAGGGTTTCCCTCAATTTAGCCTCAAAATAGGCCACTATAGGAAAACCTACAGGATGTATTAGAAACCTACAAGATTCCCTGTATTTCTATAGGATACAGCCGAGAGAAGAACGATGGTTTCTGGAGGCGATTGAAGGCTTAGGGAAGGTGGTGGATGGGTGGAATGGAGTGATAAAATTCATAGGATCACTTAGAACTCAAAACCAAGGTTAGGAGATGGTTGGATTTTCTCAACATGGTTGGAGGAGTTTCTATGTAAAGTGATGAAATTGGTGAAGGTCTTGGTAAAAGCAAGGAATGATTATGGATGGATGAATATGGAAGGTGGTTGCCTACTATGATATCTCTTTATACTTTTGAAGTACCTACTCTGCATCAAACATTTATAATTGCCAAAAAGTCATGTAAACAAGAAGAATTCTAACAAGCTAGAAAAGAAGAATTTAATGAACCAGCTGTCTACTTCATGCATGAGGGAAATTGCTAAATAAAATGGAATCATGGATGAGATCTACTATAAGAATGAAGATGGAAAAATGGTAATTAAATCCTACACTTGCAAAATTGATCAAATGCTGCTTCAGGTACAGTAAACTCTAAAGCTTTTGAGAAAATGGAAGTCTATCTTTTTGGGGCTGCATAAGGGTCTCTTCCTCAAATCATGATTCCTAAGGGAAGAGGTGAGCCCAAGACACCTAGTAATAGCTTTGTGGTTCTCCTTTTATCCCTTCTAACCTACTACTGAAGTAAAGCACAAATGGAAGCACACTAATAAACAACTAATCAAATCTACATTACTCGCAATGAAATACTTCTAAAGACAATGTAACCATGAATCTATGAAGCTAGGCGAAGCATATAGATACAAGAAAAGGAGCCTTTGCTGCTAGGGTTGGGCCCTAACCTAAACCTAAGAGCTTTAGCCCTCTGAGTTAACTGAGTACTGGGTCAAGAAAAAGCTCATTTTCATTATCAAAATAGAAAATTACATCAATGTCTTCCACAAGTCTAGAGATCGAAAATAATAGTGTTTTTACAACAAAAATTCGAATCCTAATGAGGCTCTAGGATCTCTACTTATACAACTAAAGTCCCCAACGAATTCCTTAAATCTAGAGAGGCTCGGCTCCCAAAAGTAATATGAGCTAACTCTTTTTCCATCACTTGCTCGACTACCTTTTGATCTTCATGACTTGGCTGATTGCACTCCAAGTTGGTGTGATTAATGACAAAATATTTGAATGGGGGATGAGTAAATGAGGAGGATTTACCTCCTACAATCTCTCTCCCTTTTCCCATTCAAGTTTCAAACCTTAGTCTTGCCAAAATTCCTTGATTTTCTCTTCCAAAACTGCATTTAATGCATATTAGTCCACTAGGCATAATATCTCACTTTAACTCATCTCATTAAACAAAATATAATCAAAACATGTAATAAATTATGAGAAGAGTTGATTTGACTAGCTAGGAGGTGAATTAAGGCCCATATAATTACCCAATGATGAGGCTCATCACACCCTACTTGTTCACCAACATTTCTCCCATTATCTGTATTGATTCCTGTAAGTTTCTTCAACCTCTTTTCTTCCCACCTTTTTCTTTGTCTTGGTACTCCTGGGGGATTTCCTGGTGCATTCCCAGTTGTTTTGTGATCTTGATCTGTCCCTATCCTTGCTTAGCTTGATATTGTTGAGCTCCTCCCCCTTTCTTTGGTTGATTTCCATTATAGTGGTTTCCATCCCTACCTGTTCATCTTTTTATGTGAGGTCTCTTTGAGCTTTCCACTTAGGTGTTGTTTTTGCTTGACTAGAATTGCTCTCTTTTCCTTTTTCCTGGAAATCCATGGGTTGGATCTCATTTTCTGCTTCTTCTTCCACATGTAGTACTTCATATCTATTTTTACTACTCAACTGAGCTTAGTTTTCTTTTTATGGGTTACAGAGTCCCTTTGATGGCCTCCTCTTGTTTTTAACTTCTTGGAACCCTTCATTTCCGTCCCATGGTGTCTTTGGCTGTTTATCATCATTCTCCATCTCTTGCTGGTTCAGTGGGCATTCCTTGAATATATGGCCATATTCATGACACCTTCAACATCTTAACATAATATGCTCATAGTCTAGGTTCTGCTGCCATACATCCTCATGGTATTCTAGCTCTACTCATTCGCGTATGGGTTCTGCTATGTTCATATACACACAGATTCTCGTATAGGTTGTATAACGACCTCTTTTTGTGGTTTTTGTTATTTTGACAAATTTTCCTATCATGTTCCTGATTCCCTCTAATATTTCCTGGATCCTAGAAGTCCATTGGGAGTCCAAACTTTCTTACCCATACCGGGGCTGCCAGGAATTTCTCTTTGTCGCAGTCATAGCATTCCTCCCAATATTGCATGAACAGACTATGATTATAATGGAAATAGGGGCCATTTTCAAATACTCTTTCTTTATCTTGCAAGTTTGAGAAGATTACTGTAAAGAAGCCTCTGGCTTCCAACTTGATTATGTTGGGTTGCCATTTCTATTGTATCCACTTAATGAGATCTTTCTTTGTCGGCCACACTCCTTTGAACTTGTAGATCATCGCGTGGTCCTTCATGAAGCTTCTATATCTTTTCAATTTGTTCATCAGGATAACAAATCTCGGTTTCTCTGTTGCACATGGCAGGCATTTTCCCCTACTACGAGCTTGCCAATGCGCCCCAAAGATAGGGCCATTTGTCTGGTTCGTTTCTTGGGCTTGCTATTGAGTGTTTGATTTGTGGTGTGAGTCTCCTGTTACAACATCCCGGTAGGAGGGGATCTCCCCCCCCGACTTCTTCTGTCATCCCGGCCTGTTTAATGACCCACAGGCTAGCAGAGCTACTAGAGTAGTCAGGAAATCAGGTTCCCAACTTAGGTTTAGGGCATGGCAGAGGTTTAAGTCTAATAGGGTTGCAGAGCGCTCCAGATTCTAGTTAGAGTAACAAATAACTTTCCTTGGTTTGTACCTCTTTAATGGGGTTTCTCTTCCGAATTCTCTGCCACTTTTTCTTTTATGCTCATTTGTATTTTCTATTATGTTTCGAATAAATTTTTAATTCTTATTGTGAGGGAAGTTGGTATATCAAACACTCAGGTTTGTGAGACAAAAGATCCAATTATTTAATTAAGTGTATGGAAATGTTCCATCTTTTTAAACTTAACTCAATTTTTCTTCTTCTTATTAATTAAAAAATTGAAAATATATAAATTAATTTCAATTTTCATTATAATTGTAATTTTAATAATGTATTAAGAATTTTAAGTGGGTAAAATTGCTTGGTTGAAAAATTATTTATGAGATAGGACAAAACAAAAATCTATATTTATATTTTTTTATTAGTTTAAAAATTGAAAATATTTGATAGTTTTTTATTTTTAAAGCTGATATAAAATGCTTTCTATTAATTATAAAAGGGTTTTACATTGAGAGCATATGATAGTCAAAAAGACTAATTTAAGAGTATGAACTATCAACTAGATTTTCACATAAAACATCAAGTGATCAAAATCAAAACCTAAATTTATCAGTTTTTTCAAGTCATCAAAATCAAAACCTAAATTTATCATCTTTTCATTGTTATTTTAGACAAATAGTAGTATGCATGTAAAATCACAGAACTAAAAACTTCAGTAGCAAAAACAACATAACAAAAAGAGTGATTAACAACATGAGTGGTTTCCTTTTTTCTGTTGACATCCAATTGCACTGAGAACCATCCAAATACTTTGAGAGGTAAAACCACCAACGTTATGCATTTATTGAGAACCATTGCATGCCAGAGGAAAATCGTTATGCATTCACTGAGAACCATTGCATGCCAGAGGAAAATCGTTATGCATTCACTGAGAACCATTGCATACTGGAGGAAAAGCAGCTAAAAAGGTTGTTGTAAGCGACTACCTACAATGACCTTTAAATTTTAATATTTTAACTAAGCAACTTTATAAAATATATAAAATAATACTTTTATAAAATTAAATTTTATTTAAAAAATTAAAAGTTATTATTTAACGAATCTTGGTTTTGTAAACCTGATTTTGATAAGTCTCTCACAACTCCTATGTGCTCAATATTGAATAAGTCAATAAATAGATAGCCTAACTCACGTGGTAGACTTTCGCTTATCTAAGTGTGAGAAATCAAAATGTTTTAAAGCCTAACAAATTTTCCAATTTCAAGAGATGCTAATCTAATTCATCATTTCCATTAGCATGCATCCCAAAACATTCATTACAAAACTATAAGAAAGTTGGTAAATTACTGGAAAAACTCAAAGCAAATTGTGGAATATTTTGCCAAAAATTGTTACAACACATTGTAATAAGAAATATTTGGTGTGAGTACATGTCCAATAGGGATGGATCAGAGGAAATGTTGCTCCGAGGAGTCTATTCTACATCACTGTTGCCATCACACTCAAATTTATCATTGTTAGAGAAACAATAATTGTCTTTGGTCGTGCTTTGGTATGAGGTTTGGTCTTCTCTGGTGAAGGCTCGAGTGACAATTATAAGTTGATGAAGACCTCCTTTATACAGGTGTTCTTGCGCTTATCATGCCAGACCCTTGAAATCTTTCTTTCAATCTATTTTTCCTTCACTTTACATTGTGAATTATGCTTAGGCTAATTGACTTGTTCTTGTTTTGTAGGTTTGAACAAGGGCTAAATTCCAAGGGTTTTAACTCCTCTTTCCCTCTAAATTCAAGTTTCAATTCTTCATAATGGAGTTCGAAATTTTTAGCCATGCTCTTGGTAACATAGAATGGTGTAATTTCAAGATTTACAACATCATTATTTTCAGAATAATTTAATTTCTCTACATGAAATGACTCATTGAGATCATTCTCAACATGAGAATCAGAAAAAACTAGGTTTGTAGGAGGAGGACTAGATGAAATCCTAGCTGTAAGACTTGGCTACTTAGTACATTCAGGTTTCTCAAACCCATTTTGACTGAGGAACACATTCTATACATGACCATTTTTAGTCAAATAATGCTTCACCAAAATACAAATAAAGTTGTGGTGAAATAAGGACCTGTCAGGGTTTTTATTCTGGACCTGATAAGATTTGGTCATTTTGACCAAACCTTTATATAGAAAATATGGCAGATTCAGTTTATACCTCAGAAAAACCACGAGGAGACATATAAGATAAATAAATAATAAGACAAAACACCCCTCACATGCTATCTAATGGTGGAGGAAAAACAAGAGATCTTTCCACTTAGGTTTCAAGAAAGTGGCATACATACCTTTGACATCATATGAGTAATTCTTGCCTTTGAGGAACTTTTACCCTGGAATTTGAGGTACTGGGAAATTCTTCAACCATTTTTCTCCCTTTGTGGGAAGGTGTGTCACTTCGACGATAAAACTAACATCCATAGGAATGTCCAGGTTGTCAACTTTCATTGTTTTACGATAAAAGGCAGAAGCAAAGGATCTAAACACTCCTTGAAACCTTGAAAATTTTGAATGAATTTTCATCACCTGACTTGTTGAAATAATGGAAAATAATCATCATAAGTCTCAATGAGGTCTGCTATAACTGGATTAGTTCTATTTATAGGTGACATTTTGGAATCTTGGTGAAATTTTGATAGAAATTTGGTTGGGAAAGGTGAAAAAGCTTCCAAAGGTTACGAAAGTCTTAGAGTCTATAGAGTTCAATGGGAAGGTCGAAAGAAAAAAATTAAATGAATTGGATGGAAAACAAAACCCTAGGAGATGAATTGGAAGAACAATAGGACCATGGAAAGTCATTGAATAAAACTAGAGGTCATTCTGCCAATTCGTGGAAAGTCTTGAGATTTTTGTCACAAGTGAAATTTTGTTATTGAACACAATGACCATCAAACCATAGTTACAGGATGACACATTATTCAAGAGGTTTGATAATAATCAATAGTATGACAAGGTTTCAAATATAAACATATAAACCCTTTTCCAGAACAAACATACCCATATTAGCATGAGATGTCATTTCAATAAAGTTTATGAAACCAAAATATCAATAGCATCAGACTTGGGATGAAAACTTTCACATATGATAAATAGACCAATCTTATAATAAGGGTCGAGACCCATGTAATTTATATTATCCATTGAAATATAAAAAAGACTATAATAATAAAGTTTATGAAACTAAAATGAAAATATGAACCATAGTGGAGACTTTCCTATTTATAGATTGGCTAGGTTTTTAAGTTCATGGCCAAATAAAGTGGTTTAAGAAACATAAGTTATAGAATTAAGATAAGTAACCTTACGTGACTAAATGCCCAATAACCAATTCAAAAAATTATAGGTTATAGAATTAAGATATGTAACCTTACGTGACTAAATGTCCAATAACCAAAGTCAACAAATTATAGGTATTCCACTTGATTAGAAAACATGCCAATCATGAACATAAAATAATATTTAGAATCTGAATTAAAATCTATACTTCAAATTAATATTAATAATGGAGTTCAAAACTAATTACATAAAACAAAAGAAAACACAAATTAAAAGAGGGGCCATAAAATTTTGAAAATTAAAGAAGTCTCCGCTAAGTAGGTAACTGAAGTAGAATACTCGTTGACAACAAAAGTATGGCTATGGCGATAATTAATCATTGCTACCTGATTTACAAAAACTGTTATTTATGTCACCTCGTGAAGGTTTCAGAAACCGAGAAATAGTGGTGAGCCTCAGTTCAGTTTTAATTTCCACACCTTCACGAAACCGAGAAATAGTGGTGAGCCTCAGTTCAGTTTTAATTTCCACACCTTCACGAAACCGAGAAATAGTGGTGAGCCTCAGTTCAGTTTTAATTTCCACTAAATAGTAACGGTGGGTTGCCATAGTAATCTCAACCATTTTACTAACATTCATTTTCCACATTATTATGTGAGACTGTTGATGCCTATGGTCTCGACTCTCCATCATCAATTTATGCAGATTCTATTGGAGCTTGTACGTTGCAATGTCTTACTCATATATGCCTACACGTCCTTCCTCTTGGTATAAAGACATGTCACAAGCAAAAATCCTCCCACGACATTGCAGTAATCTTTAATAGTTTAACATATATCGTTAATGTTTTATAAATTTTGCAAATATGTTAAACAAGACGGGCTGCGGGGCAGCTAGTCCCTGCCCCAGCCCACAGCTTATTCTACAGAGCTATCGACATTGCAGTAATCTTTAATAGTTTAACATATATCGTTAATGTTTTATAAATTTTGCAAATATGTTAAACAAGACGGGCTGCGGGGCAGCTAGTCCCTGCCCCAGCCCACAGCTTATTCTACAGAGCTATAGCCTACACCAGCTTGATCTATCTAGCCCTTGAAATGGTAAACCCTCTGCCAATGGCTCAAAGAATGAACTTTGCAGTGTAACAGTGTTTGCAACACAGCTATAGCCTACAGTAGCACCCGTAGCAGTTTCAGTAGCAGAGGCAGGACTAAGAGGTGCTGGATAAGCTGCGTAGCTGGTCCAGCCACCAGCAGCCAGGAAGCCATCTTTGCCTCCCTGTATTCCGTGGTTTGAGAGCCACATAGCTATCAGCATAGTAGTAGCAGATCCTGTACATGGTTTTTATACAGGCAGAAAGGGTTCGCAAGCAGGGTAGGCTGAGCACTCCCTCTCAGAACATTGCACCCCGTTGTTTATGGACAGTTTCCGAGTTTGCAAAGCCCTAAAATGGACAACACTACCGATGTGAAGCTTTGCAATATTCAGTGAATAGTTTGGATCAACACATGAATGCCCTTATAGCTCTTTCGGGAAAAAGAATCCATGTACTACTGTACTCTCCCACCTGCAATAATTTCCTTCTTAGCTTTTGTAAAACTCGTTAAGAGATGATTCTAACAATGAAATAATTGATATTACGTATAAAAGAGATAAGTTAGTAAGAAGACCGTGGACTCTTAACGAAACGAAAACAATTTTAAAACATGATAAATACTTTTAATAAAAAAAAATGCAGTTGTCTATAATGAGACTTTTTGGAAGCTTTTCCGGTGGGTTTTTCTGGTAAAAATCCGGTAGCAATTTATTGGAATCACAAGTTTGATAGCTAGTTTTTGCACAATCAAAGCGTCCCAGAGGTTTTTCAGTGTGCTGAATCCAAATATGCAGTTAAAAAACCATTTTAACTGCAACAAATCAAGATTTAAGCTCAATTTCTTCCGCCGGATTCCGTCACTGGAATCTCCAAAAAGTCGCATTATAGACAACTCCAAAAACAATTACATAATAAAGAAAATTTAAAATTTCATAAATACTTTTAATAACATTAAAATTATATAATATTTTATTTAAAAACAAATATTAAAATATTTACGCTTAATGTCAACGTAGCCCATTAGACAGATAACAAGACCTCGACCTATTCCAATTGGCATTAAGCGATCAAAATAGACGGTAAAGTGAAGAGGCCGCGTGGACTTCCAACACCACAAAGTCTACATGCCGCTACATTAAAATTATATAATATTTTATTTAAAAACAAATATTAAAATATTTACGCTTAATGTCAACGTAGCCCATTAGACAGATAACAAGACCTCGACCTATTCCAATTGGCATTAAGCGATCAAAATAGACGGTAAAGTGAAGAGGCCGCGTGGACTTCCAACACCACAAAGTCTACATGCCGCTACCGGACTGCAGGTATCAGCTTTCATGGCATAACAATAACCATGTAACTAAATATCAATGCGCATATTGCATTATTCTAACCATCGTCATTTTTTAAGGCGAGATCTATGCCAATTGCCAATCACAGGACCAGAACAGGAGACAAAGTCTCCAACGACAAAGTCAAAAGAAAATGGAGATTATATACGTGTTATTACCTTCACAACGGCATGAAAACCCAGTTCCTGTCCTTTCCAAAAATCAAAAGACATATGCACATCGAGGGAAATCAAAAGACATATGCACATCGAGGGATTGATTCGACAAAAGGGTGACGCAAACATGAACTTAGCTGAGCAGATAAATGAAATCATGGAACGAGCTGTCTCTATATATTACTAGCCAATCGAGTGTAGAAATATTATAAGATTGCATGGCGTATACTTTTGACATTTCATGCATGAGGGAAACGTGGCGAAGGACAACCATGACAAATACCTATCCTCCAGACCCGACGTGAAGGTCCCCTTCATCTCTCTCATTTGCAAATCGAACCAGGCATCGCTGTGCAGGGTCTTCTTATGGAGAAGGGATGGAACCCGAGATCAGCTGGGAAATAGGAGAGCGCTTCTGAATATTTCCCCAGATTCACCTGATGCCAAGGTTTTTGAAGCTGCCAATAAGACCTCCCCTGCTCCGCATTCCTCTAATGGTAAGATGAATATTTGTAGAGCATTATGAATTGAATTTTGTTAATTACAGTGTAGAAGGTTTGGGCTAATTTGGTTGCACGTTCTCAGTGATTCTGTTTTTATTGTTTTCCCTTATTAGGATCTTCAGGGTCTTCTTCAACTGCGGCAACCACTGATTCAAGCAAGAGCATGAGTTTGAGCATAAAGCCTAAGCTTAGTCTGAGTGCCTTGGCGGTCCTGTTGCCGCTTGGGTTTTTGGTTTTTTCAAAGCTTCGAGTCGATTTTCGTTTAAGTAGGTATTAGGACTTTGGATTTGATTTTCGCTTTAATTCTGAGAAGATGGATTCAAGGGATGGGCCACCGATTAGGTTATTTTCTCGGATTTTTGTATTTAGTTCAGATGATCCTCAGCAGAATGCTGAGATGAAACCTACTAATTCGGATGCCAAAAAGAGCCCTCGGGCAAACAGTAAGGGTTCTGATTTTATGAACAATTTCGCTGTGGATCCTGCAGGCCGTCCTAAGGTTATGTCTGTGGGGCTTGTAGTTGGTGGGGCTCCTTCATATCGGTTGCCGGGTTGTGAACCAGGGTCTATTGGATTCCATTCAACTGGTTTTGTCTTCCTGAATGGTGAGCTGTTTACATATAGCTTTTATATCAATGGTACATCGGCACATAGTTAGTATAAATGGGAGCATAAGAAATTTAAGAGAATATAATGAGCGGCAAGAGCTGCAGACTGCGATGGATAAACTACCTACGTCCCGATCTAAAGCGTGGATGTGAAACTGTGCAGTCGGATGTGAAAGCTTCAGAGGTAAATTTCCTATCCTAGTACTATACCCATTTTTTTCTGGCTGACGCTCTTTTCTTAAAACAAAAACCAGCAGTTATCTTCATGTCTGTTTTTCAGATTTTGTTTTCATTGGAAACAATCAAATCAAATTTGCATTAGCTAATCTATAGAGTAAAAAATGAATGAAAATTTGCAAATAAATTTGTAAATTTATGGAAATTGTTGGAATTTGCTAAAATTGAATGTAAATTGCTGAAAATTTGTGATTGAATCATAAGAAGTCTCCATAGTTTTCAATGAATTCGAATTTTCCAACGGCGTGGCATGTAATTGCAGCGTGACTGCCTCTCCAACTCAGATTCGTGAGCCTTACTTGCAATTGTTGCCTCCTTGCTATTAATCCACGTCCTCTGTAATTGTCGGCGAGAAGAAAAATGTCTGAAAAACAATGACAAGGCTTGTAGTTAATCGAAGCTCATTATTATTACAATGAAGCCTTTATTTGTTATGTCTCACCTCCTCAGTCCCCTCTGGCCGCACCTTCCCGACCAGCCAACTCAGAAGACTAACCAGCATCGCTCAATCATTCACTATTGAGTATCAGTTCCTTGCGTAGCGTCCTACCCCTGAAGATGTTTTGTTAGTTTAAACAATTCTAAAATATTTTAAAGTTTAAACAATTAAACTCCATGAATCTAGAAATGTGAAAATAGAAAATAGTATTTTCTTGTAAGATATTCAGTTATAGAATCATGTCAACAATTTGCTTGAATCGATATTGCAGGATAGGAAATACAAAGAAATGATCAATGCTCACAATCCAGTGACCAGAAGAGGCCGAAGATGATGCTGAATCTCTGAAATAATCGGTCCATCTGTGGGAGCGCAGATGAATCTCTGGAATAATCGGTCCGTCTGTGGGAGCGCAGAGCATGTAGGCAGTGAGTTATGAAGATAGAGACCTCGGATTCTCATGCAGACACCGAATCAACATGCAGACAGACATCGAAGCAAGCATGGAACATGTGTTGGGAACTTGAGCTACTTATAAACTAGTTCTAGTTCACTGATATATCACTTTAACATTTAATGTTAGCGAATTAATGCTAATGCAAAGATAGCATTAGTTCTAGAAGGTGTCAAGTTGGTCTACTTCTCCTAACTTTTTCCTAAGTTTTGAGCCTGTATACCTCGGTTTGAGGCCAAATAAGAAGGAAATTGCGTTGATTGGTTAAAAGGATAAAATATTGTATTTTATGATATGTTCTTTCCGGAAACTTTGGTTTAAGCTCAAATGCGTTTATAGATTATTGTGTCGAACTAATGCTATCAGGCAAAACCGATTACCATAGTCCCTGCCAGCCCGAAGGGCAGGGACTAATAAGATATTGGTCCAAACACTCACATTCCCAAATGAGGGTGTTTGGAGAAAATGAAAAATAACAAAATGGATACCTGTGTTAGCCACACAGGAGTGAACATGGTTAGAAAAACTAACCCTTTTTTGCTCATGCACCATATCAACATGTACTACACACTGCCTGAAATCATAACTCCCTCCATGTTATAAAAATATAAACTCTAAGTTTAATTGGATTGCTTATCATGAAAATATGATAAACATCCTAGATTGTTTAGCTTGAAATTTTCATAAACATGAAAGATATGGGATAAGTCAAACCATTGATTGAGTTTATATTCATCAGATTTCTTAAATATTTCAAAATCACAATTCACATAAATAAAGAGGGCCAATCAAAATGGAAGTTAAATTCATTTTGAAAAATAATTAATGAATATGAATAAAATGTATAAACGTACTCCATAGACAACGCCCAATAGTTAGTTTTCACACTCTAGGGTCCACCATGCAACATTTCCTTCAAAAGAGAAAGCTATCACAACTGATGGAAGTGTGCCTAAAAATCACATTAGAGTTGTCATTGACAATCAAGATGGGTATAACTTTACAATGATATCCTCCAAATAAAATAAGAAATGAGAGTCTTCTAAATAAAAAATTAAAATGGGAATTTTATTTTATTTTATTTTTATTTTTTTCTCGTTCAATTGAAGAAATTGTGTCAGGAGCAACTCTCAAGCATGCATGGTCCTCTTCAGGATTAGATTGTTAGACTTGTGGGGACCAAACATCCACCAAACATCTACATGTAAACGTATGTTGGACCATAGCCAATGTCACGACTTATATAAGAAGTCTTTATATCATGAATTAGTAAATATTTTAAATTCAACAGAAAGAATAGAAAAATGGAGGAGCGTACATGTGCACAAATTCACTCACAAATCAATTCATATACTTCATTTCAAATCCAAATTACAAGCCACATAAATAGTGCTCATGAGATCCAACGAATTCCAAAAATGGAGAATATTGTTGAGAAAATATCTCAACAAAACACCAACAACCAACAACCCAATCCTACCTATATACTAATGTAAGAATTATTTCCAAGTCCCCCCTTTAATTTTTACATTTACATCATTACAAAGATTAATACAAAAAATGACAAATTACAATGCACATGTCATATCTGTTTGACTAGTATTCCTCAACACTTATCCCCATCCCCACTCTGAAGTCTCCCAAACAATGCTCTTTTCACCACCACAATTTTACGATCTTCCCATTCAACTCATTTAACACACAATCACCTCTAACCATCTTTGATAAACTTTATATAATTGATTCTTCTCGATTTCCTGAAGGACAATCTCGATATTGGATTGTATCCAACAGTCAATTATGCACCTGACCTCTCTACACACATGGATCTCATAACATAACCTGTAACTGATGCTCTTGAAGCCCGAAGCACAACAATATCCATCAACGAATAACAAATTGACACAATCAAATTAGTGATACGTTCTCTCGACACCGGAGTATGTTGAAAATCACTAGTTTAATTATGTTGCTCCATTCATTAATTGATTCTGCACTTTACAGACAAAACTAAAATCAATGAAAAAAACAAAACCAATAACTACTCTCCTCAGTGCATAAATGGATCACCTCATCCATATGATCTGTTGCCTAATTAAATAAAACCAAGTGACTAAAGCAACACTTAATCAGAACACACATTTGTGCGTATGCTTGACAATCACACTTGAACCCAACCAAATTTATGATAAGTACAATGCAAATAATATTACTACCTATTGAGTCTAGCCGTGCCGAGCTACAGAATAATACATTCAATACAATATTAACATAGTCACACACCACAAATTAAAACAACTAAATTCCAATGCATGCATATGCTACACTGGAGTAGAATATTAGCAGGTTTGAAAGAAGAGGAATGCTTTCTACAGAGATATATTAGAAAAGGAATTGGAATGGGAGCCTATGAATAGTTGGTCAAATCAAGCATGCTTCCATATGTTTGATCAGAAACACCAATAAAAAGTGACTCAATGTCTCGACTGAATGACATTCCAACTATCTCCTCAAAGAAATCAATTTCCTGGCTCTTATTATAGTTATCCGTTGTATCATATATATGGACAAAATCAGTCGGCTCGGCCATGACCATAAACTTCCCATTTGATGAGAATCTTATAGAACGTATGGCACCTAAGTGGTCTTTGAGAACTTCAAGAGAGGTTTTAGTGTTTCTCACATCCCACAACTTGCATGTGGAGTCTTTGTTCCTAGTAAAAAATATTCGACCATCTGGGTGCCATGCAAAAGCAAAGGAGCAATCTGAATGACCTTCAAAAGTTGTGACAGTCCTTCTTGTTTCATAGTCTAAAAGAAAACCCTCGACATTTTCTAAGTTTGGGTGCATCAAGCTACCCCTTTTTCCCTTCCTTAGGATAGCCCACGACACCTTTGTGGAGCCCTCACACTATCCACAACCGCAACCTCTCATCGGACTCCTGTAGCCATAGGCATCAACATGTTGAGCTTGTTAGAATTTTTTTTACATGGGTAAAGGAGAGGAGTCTCACTCAAAATTCAGTTGCGGCAAGGTAAGTCTTATGAGAATTCAGTTGTGTCGAGGCAAGTCTTATGTTCTGGCATGGAAATCGCAACTACGTAGAGACTTAAATAATACACAAAAAATAATTCACGACAAAACAGAGTAAAAGAAAAAAGGGTTTCGGTAAATTTACTCATGAATGTTTAAGACCACATCGGAACATAACATACTTTGTATTATATTTCAAAACATAGGAAAATACATTCGCGTGATAAATAGAGGCTGCAGCTCCAAGTGAAAATACAAAAGACTTACTGCGATTTACGCATCACTGGGTTGCAGAGTAAATGTATTTTTGATGGTGTTGGACCCACCAACATGTCAAGGGGATCTCCCCGGAAAGAAGTCCAAATTAGACCTCAGGCCGTTTGGTGTAGGAGTCCTAGCAGTGGGTCGTAAGGTAATGCCTTGACCGTGATGTCACACAGAGGCAAGTAAGATAACTTTGTCAGTAGAAAACGTGTGACTAATGCAGTGAGTCAAAGAAGGTGTATGAAATGTTCTAACACATAAAGGGGAGATCAGGGTGAAGGTGAGTTCCAGGTTGAAAGGGATCAGTCCCAACTCAGCTAGGAATGCACAACACAAAAAGACATGCACAACTTCTGGCAAAGCAATCCACTCAGATGCGAAAATCACAACATACAAGGAAAGATAACACATACAAAACTCGTGGATCAGTTTGGGATGAGTGGAACGGTTGTGTTGATCTAGGTGGATATTGGTGGCCACCCACCAAGTCCACTTGGACCCCCACCATTGTTTCTTTCAGCTTTTCAGTTTCCTTAATTGTAGCACAGTTTACTATTTTTAGCAGTTTTTCAGGTCCTGAACTTCCGGAGCTGTTTTGAGGCCCTAAACGACAATTTTTGGGAAAACTAGGAGCAACATGGGTCCATGGACTGATGTTGCTCTTCCCAAAGTTGTAGTTCTCAGATATATATTTCTAACGAGATACTGTGTGTGTCAAACAGAGATCATATGCAAAAGTTATGACCCCGGGAAGTTGATGTACCAATTTACCCAAACAGGGCCCACAGTTTGGCGTTTCATCTTCTAAGGTTAGGTTTTTGGATGTTTAGGGTTTTCCTTTGTTTCTCAACAATAAATAGGCCTTCGAGCCTCATTGTAACACAGTTCAGAGGCATGTAGCTGCCACATCTCTTCTCAGAGGTAAGCTACCATCACCCTAGCTAGTTTATTTCCATTTATGTTTGTAAGCATATTTCAGTATTTTACATTAATGAAATGAAGTATTATTTCCGCTGCATCTCTGTGTTTATGGTTATCTCTGTAATTTGTTGCATTCTTGTTTAATCTGGATTAGTGGTATCAGAGTGGTTTGCTTTTTCTCTGTTTTCTTTGCATGTCTCGAACGAGGTCGGGATATAAGGAGTTAGGGCTTGAACTGGTTGAACGTTTGCAAGACCAACCTCGCAAATCCTGACGGCCTCCCATGGTGGATGAGAAGAAAGACGAGGGGGTAGGAGATCCTATCAAAATCTTTCTTGAAGAAGCCCTCGAGCGACAAAGGAACACGATGATGGACAACTTTGCTCAGATCCTTTAGCGTCTACCCAGGGGCGACACATCGTCTTCCAACAGCTACTTTGGAAACACCACACCGTTTAAGGTACAAGTTAATTTTGAAATCCCCATATTTGAGGGTCAGATAGATGCAGGTGCCTTCGATAAATCGTTAAATCTGCTAGAGGGTTATTTTTCTATTCATGATGTTTCCAATCGGGAAAAGATTATTTTCGCTCTTCTTAAAGCAGCCCCCCACATCAAGGACTGGTGGGAAACCTACTACGAGTAGAACGATGAAAGTACAGGCTGACTATTTTTAGCCGCACCCACTTGGAGTTCATTCTGGGATGCCATTAAGGAGTAGTACTACCTTGTCAGAAGCTATGAGGGTCAATTATACATAAAGTGGACCACACTACGACAGGGAAGGGACCAAGACGTGCCAGAGTTTACCAATATTTTCCATACCCTTTGCACAAAGTTGGGTATCAAGGATTCAGAGCAGCATTTGATACTCAAATATCGTGGCTGCTTGCACAAGTACATCCAAGAAGAAATGGAATTCCTGAACATCTCCTCACTCGGCACGACATATTGATATGCCGTCAAGGTCGAGAAAAAGTTTAAACAGAAGAAGAGAGACTTTGGATTTGCGAATCCGAAGCAAGGGCAAGGTGTCCCCAAACCACAGAACAAAGGACAAAGCTAAGGCGAGGTGGCCCAAGACAACCCGTCGAAGCTGCAAGAAAAGAACAATGCCACGAAGCCAAAAAAGGACACGGGAGAGTGGTGTGAGTTCCATAAGAGCTCCACTCACAACACAAATGAGTGTTGGGCCAAGCAGTCACTGGTGGCCGAGATAAAGGTTTCAGAATCAAATGCATGTTCCAGCTCTGAGTCAAAACCCGACAAGGGGAATGACAAAGGGAAGCAGATTATCGATGTGGAGCCCAACGCCACCGGTGCCACCATAAAGATCCAGAAGGAGGAACCCAAAGTTACAGAGGAGGAGAAACGTCTCTTCCAATCCCAGATGTGGGTAAAGGGCTCCTCACTACAGTTCATTGTCGACAATGGGAGCCAAAAGAAAATCATTTCGGTAGAGGTCGTGAAGTGGCTGGGCTTATCGACCAAAACACATCGACAACCATACACCATCGGGTGGCTTCACGATGAACGATATCTTCACGTGAGCCAACAATGTCGCCTTCCATACAACATCAAGCCCTTCACGGATGAGGTATTGTGTGACATTGCTCCCCTTGAAGTTTATGATGTATTATTAGGAAAAGCATACTTGTGGAAGCGACATGTTGCGTATGAATCAAGGCCCCGTGCCATTATTTTTACTTTGGGAAATAAGTTGTACAAGATACTGGAGGTAGCACCGCCTACTGCTATGTCTTTGGTTATTGCAAAACAATGCAGTAATCTCATTTCCAAAACCAGGAAATATGTTTTCCTGATGATATGCCCTCAAGGAAAGAAGAAGATGGTGGCCATGACCTCTAGACAGGGCCCCTTCCCATGACAACTACAGATGGAGAAGGTCGTTGAGGAGTATGAGGACATCTTCACCTCCCTCGCAGGGGTTCCTCTACACTGTCAGGTCAAGCACTCCATCGATCTGAACCCAGGTGTGCTGCTGCCTAATGGACCAATCTATCGACACTCTGTTCTAGAGAACGATGAAATCAAGAGGCATATTTAGGAGTTGTTGTAGAAAGGTCACATCCGTCCGAGTTCATTGCCTTGTGGGAGCCCGATCGTGTTGGTACAGAAGAAGGATGGGACTTGGAGACTCTGTATTGACGATCAAGCGCTGAACAAGATCACTGCCTGTAACATGTACCCGATCCCACAGATTGATGACCTCCTGGACCAACTGAAAGGGGCAAAATATTTCAGCAAGATTGATTTGAAGTCAGGATATCACCAGGTACCAATTGAAACCTTCGACGTGTGGAAGACTGCCTTCAAAGCCAAGGAGGGCCTTTTCAAGTAGTTGATTATGCCTTTCAGATTGACGAATGTTCCTGTAACCTTCATGAGGCTAGTGGATGACATCTTGCGGCCATTCGCCAACTCATTTTTAGTGGTATACTTGGATGACATCTTGATCTTCAACCAGAGTTAGGAAGAGCACCTCCACCACATTCGACAGGTTCTCCAAACACTGCGGTAACACAAGTTATGTGCCAATTTGGAGAAATGCACTTTTGGCATGACTCATGTTCAGTATCTGGGATACATTATTGATGAATAGGGGGTGCATGTGGATCCAACCAATATCCAAGTCATTTGGGATTGACCATCTCCAACCACCCTGACAGAGCTTCGCAACTTTCTAGGTCTTACCAACTTCTATTGCAGGTTTGTGTTGGGATTTTCTCATATCACTTGGCCCTTGAGTCAAGTCACCAAGGGAGGAGCAAAAGAAAAATTCTTGTGGTCTGAATCTCAACAGAAGGCATTCACAGAGTTGAAAGATCACCTTTGCTCGACACCAGTGCTCACATTGCCAGACTTGCAACAACCGTTTGAGGTCGAGACAGATGCCTCTGACTATGTTATTGGGGCAGCCCTTACTCAACACGGGCATCCGGTGGCATATCACAGTGAGACACTTTTAGACACAATATGGAAGTATCCCACTTATGACAAAGAGATGTATTTCATTGTGCAGGCCTGCCGACAATGGAAGCATTACATTTTGGGGAAGGAAACGGTCATCCACACAGACCACTGACCCTTGTAGTTCATACAGACCCAAGGGGAATTTCAGAATGATCGCCATCAGAAGTGGTCCACATTGAAAGAATAACTTCGGCGTAAATCACATGTAGACAAACATTTGTCGACGCATTTCGAACCAACTAGTGTGGTTCATCGTGAGGACAAGTTGAAGAAACCGATCCAGCTTAGCATGTTAAATAGTTTGAGCAGAGTCTCCAACGGCTAAAATGACTAACGGCTAATTTTGATCTTAGGACCCAAGACAAATTATTATTTATTAATTTAATATTATTATTATTTTTAAATATTATTTTTATTATTATTATTTATGGAAAAAGTCAATTTGGGTAAAAATTAATATAAATAAATGAAATAATATCAATAGTTGATTTAAAAAATTAATTTATCTATTTATTTAAATTATATATTATATATATATATATATATATAATATAATGTTCTATATTGATATATAAGATAAACGTTCTGATATTATTTATTAATTTAAAATTTATTATTTTATTATGTTTTATTTATATTATTATTTATTTATTAATGTTCATTTTTTGTATTATTATTTATAGAGAAAAATATCAACGTTGGTTTAAAAAATTATTATATTATTATAAAATATTATGTTTGTTAAAATAATTATTTATATTATATATAATATTAGTATATATATATATATATAATATATATATTATATTTATAATATTATGTATATATTATATATATATATAATATATATATATATATATATATATATTAAAGTTATAATATTAGGTTATTAAGATAAAAATTAGGATTTAAAGAAAATTTATTTAAATTATTTAATAATAATTATTAATATATAATAATAATAATAATAAAATATTAGGTTGTTAAGTTACGAGAATTTTATATTATTAATTTAATACCATTTTTTATGGTTAATTTATTTATTATTATTATTATTTATGGAAATAAGTTAAATTAGGTAACTTAATTAGGACTGTGCTATCGCCCTTAGGAGGGCCAAACCCCCTCGGAGGAACATCAGCAAGGATGAGTTCGATGCCCTAAGGTCCCTTAATCAGAATGAAGATATTGTTGTTCTTAGAGCAGACAAAGGAGGGGCTATGGTCATTCTCAACAAAGAGGATTACCGGAAGAAGATGCTAGATCATCTTCATAATAGCGGCAGTTATAAAAAACTGGCCAAGAACCCTCTAAAGAAAATCTCTAAGACCGTGGCTCTCGCCATCAAGTCTAGTAACTCAGTGGGTTCCCTATCCCGCAAGCTCATTGAGAGCAATCCCATCGCTCCGAGAATCTATGGGTTGCCTAAGATTCATAAGGAAGGGGCCCCATTGAGGCCTATCGTCAACACCATTGGTGGTCCGACCTACCTTCTAGCTAAGTTTCTGGCTCTGAAGCTTAAGCCCCTGGTAGGCCGCACAGAGTCCTTCGTAAAGGACTCGGCATCCTTCATCATGGAGCTTAAGGATATTAAGCTTGACTCGGAGGACATTTTGGTTAGCTTTGATGTGGTCTCCCTGTACACTTGCATCCCTATTAAGGAGGCCATGGAAGTGATCTATCGCCTAATAGATCCGGACACCGCGCATCTGGTTGAGGTATGTCTCACCTCCACGTTCTTCTGTTTCGAGGGTGAGTTCTTTGAGCAGACCTGTGGTGTTGCCATGGGTTCCCCCCTCTCTCCTATTGTAGCGAATCTTTTTATGGAACATTTCTAGGCCAAGGCTCTAGCCTCAGCTCGTCTTGGTCCTAAGCTTTGGAAAAGGTATGTAGATGACACCAATGTCATCTCGTCCCATGGCCATGAGGAGCTTGATCATTTTTTCAATCACCTCAACGGTCAGTCCTCAGCGAAAAAGAGGCTAATGGTAGCCTCCCTTTCTTGGATATTCTGATTTCTAGGAAGAAGGACGGCTCTCTCTCACACTCTGTGTTCCGGAAGAAAACGCACACTGAGCAGTATCTTCATGCCGATTCCCATCATTTCCTTGCTCAGAAGATGGGTGTTCTTAATACCCTGGCTACTCGTGCGCTCAGAATCTTGGACAATGAGAGTTTGGATAGGGAGAGATCCCATCTCCTTGATGTCTTTGAGGAAAACGGATATAGCAGGCGCCTAGGTCAGAAGGCTTTCCTTAAAGCCTCCAAGAATGCTTTATTAAAGAAAGAACCTAAGGAGCGTCGTCTAGGTGTCCATCTTCCCTATGTCCAAGGGACCACGGACAAGATTGCTCGTATCCTTAGGAGGTTTGATATTCCCTCAACCTTCAAGCTCCTCAGGACCATTTGTAATTCCCTTCGGTCGGTGAAAGACCCTGTTAACCCTAAGGACATGAAGGGTGTTTATTTGATCCCTTGTTCATGTGGGACTCCCTATATAGGGGAAACAGGGCGCTCCATCCAGCAAAGAATTTGTGAACATGCAACAGACCTGAAGCATGGGAGAACTAAGTCTTCAGCCTTAGCTGAGCATGTGGACAGGACAAAGCACCATGTTTGTATTGAGGAGGCCAAAGTTATTGCCAAGGTTGCTCAGTTCCATCCTCGCAAATTGAGGGAAGCTATTGAAATTGAGCGAAGGCCTAATAATCTCAACAGAGATGATGGCTGGAAGGTAAGTAGATGTTGGATCCCTGCGCTCTCTTAGGGCTTCTTCCCCTCCCCCCCGTGTTGGTCTAGGGTGCGTTCATCGTTCTCTGTGGTACCTTCCGTTCCGCCTTGTTCTTGTGTTTTTCGCCTCCTTTTTTTTTTTTCCTGATTGATGATTTTGCTGCCCTGAGTGATCTTATCGATTATATTTTTTGTTAATATAGTTATATATCGTTAACTATTTCTTAATATTATTATCTGTATCCTCTCTACTTCTCGTATTATTCTTCTTTATTTTTATTTTTGGATTTACGATGTCTTGAGTTTTTTAATTTGATTGGTTGATTAACTGATTTTGTTTTATTTAGTATATTTATAATTTTATCGACCTGTTGCTTCTTTTATTTTTAGAATTCATTCTTTGTATTATTATTCTTATGGCTTTTTGGCTAATTTTTCTTTTATTCTTATTGCTATTATTATTTATTATTGTTATTTATTCAGTTTTATAATATTAGTATTAATTAATAAATTAAATAATTCTATAAACAAATTAGTATAACATTAAGAATAATTAACTGATGAAATAATCTTCTCACTTATTTTTTTAAAAAACTAACCGTTAAATTATTTTTCAACCTAACAAACTCATAATATCAATATTAATCAATGTTTTAAATGAGCACCGTTCTCACCATTAAAAATTAGTAATCTTAAGTTTCACCTTAACATATGAATATATATATATCTACATAATATATTACTGACAACCTAGCAGTGTGATTAGAAAGTTTAGTTTATTTACTTACCTGGGTTAGTTAATTCCATAATAAAAAACTGGAAATAATAATAACATCTTTATATCCATTATTTGTAGCAACCTATTGTTAGTATATTTTTTGGATAAATAAACAATTTGTTGGCACTAGTTCCCTTTTTTTACCTAATTTTTCTTATTCCCATAGATATAACAATATATTAATAATATTAAAAATATTATTAATTAATTTACTCTAACAGCCTTAAGTTATTAGTTTTATTTTAATTATTAAATGATTGACTCTGTAATAGTAGTTATTTATTTATTTATTTATTTGGACCTTATTTTTCTCATTTCCATTATTTATTAATACTATTATTATTATGAAATAAATAAAATATTAATAATAATAGTGTTAAATAATAATAATATTAAAACAATAATATTAAAAATTTACCGAGGTCATTATTCTAAGTAGTTATTTTTCTTTTAAATGTAGTTGGACCTAATTTTACGTGTTTCCATGAATATAATTAATATAATAACAATATTATTAATTTTTAGGTAATATAAGAGTAATAATAATAATTAAATGAATAAATAAATTAAATTAAAATTTGGCCTAGGTCCTAGAGTCGTTTTTAGCCGTTGGAGTCTCTGCTCAGTCTATTTAAACAGGTGTTGCTGGATCTGTTTCTTCAACTTGTCCTGACGATGAACCACACTAGTTGGTTCGAAACGCATCGACAAATGTCTTTCTATATGTGATTTGCGCCGAAGCTCTTCTTATAACGTTATTAATAATAATATGAATTTACATTATTCCAACCGTTGTAATAAGAATATTAATAAATATAATAACGGTCATGATAATAATTTTTATAACGTTATTAATAAAAATAAGAATTCACATTATTCTAACCGTTTTAATAGGAATATTAACAAGCATAATAACGTTATTAGTAATAATGAAAATAAAAATTTTATGTTATTCTAACAATGGTAATAACAATAATAATAATTATTATTATTACAATAATAATAAATATAATACTCATAACATTATCATTAATAATAAATATCTAATATAATTTTTCTTAATAATGAGAATAATATTAATTCGAATAACATTATTATTAATAATAAATTTTTTTATTCTAATAATAGTCTTAATAATAATAATAATATTGATGATAGTGAGGGTAATAATATTATTTCTGATGATAATCTTTCTAATAATAATAATGATAATTCATGTAATATTAATAATAGTATTTTATATCATAATGGATCAGAATCCTTTAGCAATAACAATGATGGTAACCAATAAGGTTTTGAATGTAGACCAGGTTATGTCCCGCAATTCTAAGGTCGTTAATCTTTCTAGATTTTCTTTTCCCCATCGGTTTTCAGTGTCTTAGGAAAAGGTCTAAACTTTTCCCTTGCCCCTAGAAAAATCCCCGTGGAGGACATTATTTGCGATGTGGAGTATGAGATTAGGGATCTTCCTGATAATATCAAGGACACTATTAGACAGGATTGTGCTGTCGTCCTTAGGAAGGCTAAGCCCCCTCGGAAGAACCTCAGCAATGAGGAATTGCTTGCCCTTAAATCCTTAAATCAGAACGAAGATATTGTCATTCTGAAGGCGGACAAAGGAGGAGCCACGGTCATCCTTAACAAGGATGATTATCGGAGGAAGATGCTAGATCATCTCCACAATAGTGGCAGTTATAAAAAATTGCCCAAGAACCCTCTAAAGAAGATTTCTAGGGCAGTGGCTCTCGCCGTCAAATCTAATAATTCAGTGAGTTCCCTGTGCCACAAGCTCATTGAAAGCAGTCCCATTACCCCTAAGATCTATGGGTTACTGAAGATTCACAAGGAAGGGGCCGCTCTGAGGCCTATCGTCAACACCATTGGCAGTCTGACCTATCTTCTAGCTAAGTTCCTTGCCCTTAAACTCAAGCCCCTGGTTGGCCACACTGATTCCTTTGTGAAAGACTCTGCATCCTTCATTAATGAGCTTGAGGATATTAAGCTTAGCCCCGAGGACATTCTCGTCAGCTTTGATGTGGTCTCCCTTTATACTTGTATCCCTATAAAGGAGGCCTTGCAAGTGATCTATCGCCTAACAGATCCCGATACCGCGCATCTGGTGGAGATCTGTCTCACTTCCACGTTCTTCTGCTTCGAGGGTGAATTCTTTGAACATATGTGTGGTGTTGCCATGGGTTCCCCTCTTTCCCCTATTGTTGCGAATCTTTTTATGGAAGATTTCGAAGCCAAAGCTTTATCCTCAGCTCGTCTTCTTCCTAAGCTTTGGAAAAGTTATGTGGATGACACTAATGTCATCTGGCCCCATGGCCCTGAGGAGCTGGATCGATTCTTTAATCACCTCAACAGCCGATCCTCTACCATTAAGTTCACCATGGAGAAAGAGGTCAATGGTTGCCTCCCTTTCCTGGATATTCTTATATCTAGGAATAAGGATGGCTTTCTATCTTACTCTGTGTTTCGAAAGAAAACGCATACTGAGCAGTATCTTCATGCCGATTCCCATCATTTCCCTGCTCAAAAGATGGGTGTTCTTAACACCCTCGCTACTCGTTCCCTTAGGATCTCTGATTGTGAGAGCTTTGATAAGGAGAGATCACATCTCCTTAATGTATTTGTGGAGAATGGATATAGTAGGTGCCTAGGTCAGAGGGATTTTCAAAAAGCCTCTAAAAATTCTTTAATTAGGAAAGAGCCTAAAGAGCGACGTCTAGGTGTCCATCTTCCATATGTCCAAGGAACCACAGACAAGATTGCTCGAATCCTTAAAAGGTATGATATTCCCTCAACCTTTAGGCCCCTCAACACCATTCGCAATTCCCTCCAATCGGTGAAAGATCCCATTAACCCCAAGGACATGAAGGGTGTCTGCTTGATCCCTTGTTCATGTGGGATCCCCTATATTAGGGAAACTGGGCGCTCCATCCATCAAAGGATCCGCGAACATGCGGCTGACCTAAGACATGGGAGATCTAAGTCTTCGGCTTTAGCAGAGCATGTGGAAAAGACCAAGCATCAGGTGTGTATTGAGGAGGCCAAGGTTGTTGCCAAAGTTGCTCAGTTCCATCATCGTAAATTTAGGGAAGCTATTGAGATTGAGAAGAGGCCGAGCAATCTCAATAGAGATGATGGTTGGAAAATCAGTAGGTGCTGGATTCCAGTACTCTCTTCTTAGTCGGTTTTTCTGCCCCCTCCTCGTTTTTGAGCTCTTTTTATTTATAGATAATAAT